>CM062817.1:1494665852-1494915809 GCA_031772625.1 Pinus tabuliformis | reverse complement strand
AAATCCGCTCACTATGTTGTGGCACATTATAATACTGGAGTAAATGAAGACCTGTTTAATGCTTCACTTACTTTCCTGGACAAATGATTTGTTGCTTGATTCAGGAGAAACTTGCCACATGAATTTTAGAAGAGATTTTTTTGAATAATTTACTGACAATGTTGATGGAGCAGTTTACTTTGCAGACAAATCAAAACTCAAGCCATCAGGGCTTGGCACAGTTGGGCTCAAATTGCCTGGTCTTCCAGAATTTCTTCTGCATCATGTTTTATATCTCCCACAACTTAGGAGAAACTTGTTGTCCTTGGTCCACATCTGCCACCAAGGGCACTCCATTCATATGTTTGATGGCAAGTTTGAGGTGAGAAAAACATCAGATCACTCACTTTTCATGACAAGGATAGAAGAAGAAAGGCTTCTCAAGCTGCAAGGTACCTCTGCTCGTGCACAAAATTTCTCATACAATTCTCATTATGATGAAGGTACATTTCCATCAAGTCTATTATGGCATGCTAGATTTGGACACTTGAACTATGATAGCCTTCACTTGTTGAAGAAAAATTGTGTTATTGGTTTGCCTACAATTCCTAGGAAACTTAAGCAATGTGATGCTTGCATTCTAGGAAAGCATAGCAAACAGTCTTTTCATGATTCACATTCCAGAGCACATAGAAAACTTAAACTCGTTCATTCATATTTATGCAGTCCAATGCCCATTCCTTCTACAAATGGAAATAAATATATTATGACATTTATTGATGACGACACTAGAATGTGTTGGGTTTATTTATTGAAGAACAAATCTGATGCTTTTCAAACATTCAAGAACTTTCATACATGCATTGAAAATGATGCACAATCTCATATTGGCTCTATTCTCACCGATAATGGAAAAGAATACACTTCAAATGAATTTGAAAACTATCTTCGCCAGCATGGGGTAAAACATCAAATTATTGTTCTTATAATCCCCAATAGAACGGAGTAGCTGAAAGAATGAATAAGACAATCTTAAATATGGTACGTTCCATGATGTTTTTCAAGAATGTAAAATTGATGTTTTGGGTTGATGCAGTTCTATGTGTTGTATATGTAAAGAATATATGTCCATCTAATGCTATTAGAAACAAGACTCCTTATGAAATGTGGTATGGCCACATTCCTTCAATAAAGCATCTCAAGGTCTTTGGTTCCACCTGTTATGCCTTGATACCAAAAGTACATAGAAACAAACTTGGTGCAAGGAGTCGTAAGTGTATCTTCTTGGGGTATTCAAACACCTCCAAAGCATATCGTCTCTATGATGAAGTTAATAAAAAGTTTGTTGTATTTAGAGATGTAATTTTTCTTGAATATTCCAAAGCTGACAATGTTGTTGAGGGGAAACTTGATTGCTTGGATAGATTCACAAACGAAAAATCATTTCAATAATTTGATAATTAGATTCCACATCTTGAAGGGGGGATTCCTATGTTGGATCAATATGTGGAATCTTCTTCTGAAGCACTCTCTCCCCCACATGAAACTCCAACCATTGATGATACTTTGAGTGATGTGATTGATAGAATTGGGAGACTCAATCTTGATTCATTCCCAACTCAATCAACTGAGAAGCCTGGACCATCTCAGAAAGGTCCCCCAAAGTGGCTGACAAAGACACTTGAAAGTGTTCATCCTAATGAAGTTGGAAAGATAGGAACAAGAAATTAAGCCATGAAAAATGGAAGTGATGTAGATGATTCTGATTCACCTGTTGATATGGATGTTTCTATGATTGTGAATTGAATTTATCTACATATTTTGAACCAGCTTCCTTCAAAGAAGCTACTTCTCATGATGAATGGAAAAAAGCAATGTAAAAGGAGTATGATGCCTTGATAAAGAATGGAACTTGGAAGCTAGTTGATCCTCCATTGGGAACCAAACCAATTGGCTACAAGTGGGTCTACAAGAACAAGTATAAAGCTGATGGCTTGATGCAGGGATACCCCTGCTTACCCCCACAATATGCATGTAAAATGTATAAGCACATTAGTCCCAGGAATTTTAACTCTCTAAGGAGTCAAATCTTCATTTTGAATATGGTTAAGGCCCTTTTTCTCATTCTTTGTAAAATAATTTATAGACTGACTAATTATAACCCTTAATCCACCTTTTCCTATGTATCGGAACTCAGTCACCTGCTTCAACCTTCATTAACCTTTTATTAACCCTTAAGCCGCATGTATACCAAACCCCACTTCATAACTATGGTAGACAATGGACTTACCACATAAACCTTCTTTATCGCGCTATATTTCAATTATAACCAATTATAACCCGTTTATAATTGAAATAAAACACGCAATAACTTACCTTTTCGCCCTTTTCCTCGGTCCTTTCCGGACTTCAAAAATAATTCACCCGCGTTCATAACTTCATCGGGTTCGCCCCATCGCTATCGGCGCATTGCTTAACAGCATTCCATCGCACCTTCACTTAACCTTCCTCTGATCGTTGATTAAATCGATCTCCACCATCCATTTCTTTCCACGATCCAACGGTCAATATCTTTTCCCGCTCAATTAAACTGTACGACACTCCTCTATCGTTGATCTACGCTTAGTGGATCTGACTGTCCATAGCAATTTCGAGTCGACAAACATCACGGAGAATACCCACCCGAAAAGTGGTTTTTTCTCTCTCCTCCGCTGCTACGTGTCGCTCGGTTAGTGGAATCAGGTGATTACCCTTCAATACCACTTACCATCCTTCCTCTACCCGAAATACCACTTAAGGTTTTGAGAAACCACCTCTTCGCTATGTTATCTTCTGCGCTCTTTCACCGTGCGATGATCGTCGATCTGTTGATCCGTTGATCGGACGGTCGACATCTATTTCTTCTGCCATTCCTCCATCAAGGTTCGTTGAACCTCAGTGGTTTGATCTAGACCATTGATCTTTGATATAAAATGGCTCCTGTGCATCGATGATTCGCCCCTTCATTCGTCCCTTTGCTTGACCTTAATTCATTTCTTCAGTGTTTTGTGGTTTTGGGTTTTCCTTCAGGGTTTCGACCTTTCTGCTATTCTGTTGCACTCTTCCTGAGCTTAACTCCGCTAATTCTCAAATCGCTGCCTCTCCAGAGCGTTACTCTGAATCTCCAATTGGATTCAATGACCCACTATGATTCCTCTAAACCATTCTCCTCTCTGCGTAGTTCCACAGAACTCTACCTGCAACCTCTGTTACAGAATACGCAATTTATATGTAATTCAATCTATCAATACCCATAACACACACATATATACAGTTGGGATAAACCTCTGTATTGATAAATATGAACAACTGATTACATATCGAGACTCTTTGTCTCTCAGGCCTGATCTTCAATATCAGTGGCATCCTACCCCTTACACTTTACCCGTAGGCTTACATTTATACATAGGACTCTATAACCAATTTCCTAGTTTAAATCCTTAATCTACTGAACTGACTCCTAAATGTCCTCTCTAGTTCCTTGAATCATGAAACTACCTTAAGAGTTATAATTGATTTCTAACTCTCTTGTCATTATTAACCACTCATGTTCTCCTTTATTCGAGAGCATTTACAAACATCTCACATTATCTAATTAATTCCTATCCTACTCACTCAAAAGCCTAAATATTACCTTAATTCAACACTTAGGAATCCAACTTCCTTAAAACACATGACCCCCCTATGTCTACTAAAATACAATGATTTTCTCTTAGGTTGAATGCTCCTGCATCATGGCTCACTTGAAAAGCACAAAGCCAGGCTTGTGGAAAAAGGTTTTTCACATAAGGAAGGGGTCGATTATGAGGATACTTTTGTCCCCACAGCAAAATGGGCTACCATCCAGACACTCTTTTCCCTGGCATCTCAGAATGGTTGGAAAGTCCATAAAATGGTTGTAAAAACTGCTTTCTTGAATGGAGATATGAAAGAGAATGTTTTTGTGTCCCAACCTGAAGGATTTGTTGTGAAGGGACATGAACATAAAGTATGCAAACTTGTGAAATCCTTGTATGGCCTCAAGCAAGCACCGTGAGCCTGGTATGAAAAGTTAACTGAGCATCTTCTAAAACTCAATTTCAAACATTATGATCTTGATGAAGCAACTTTGTTTGTCAAGAAAGTTGGAAAAACAGTTGTATATCTTTTGGTATATGTAGATGATCTTTTGATGACAGGGAACAATTAGAGCTACATTGCATCCATAAAGAAGGAATTAAGGAAATGTTTTGAAATGATTGATTTGGGCTATGTTCATTACTACCTTGGTATTGAAGTAACTCAACATCCGAAGTCTGTATTCCTTTCTCAAAAGAAGTACATTGGAGATCTGTTGAACAGGTTTGGCATGGCTGAGTGCAATCTTCTAACTACTCCAATGGAACAAAGCTTAAAGCTCACATCCACTAAAGGAAAATAATTTGAGGATGCAACAAAGTATAGACAGCTTTAGGAAAAGTCTCAACTACCTGACTAACACTAGACTGGGCATTTCATTTGTTGTTGCAATCCTATCCAGGTTTATGCAAAAGCCTTGAGAGGGACAATGGTCTGCTGCAAAAAGAGTTCTAAAGTACTTAAAGGGAACTCAAGACTTTGGAATCAAGTATACACACGTGGGTGACTTCAGCTTGATTGGATACTATGATTCAAACTTCGATGGAGACAAAGAAAGATGGGTATCTACTTCTGGTTATGCTATGAGTCTTGGATCAGGAGTTATCTCCTGGAGATCACGCAAACAATCAATTCCAGCAGATTCCACAACATAGGCAGAATATGTGGCAGCAGCTGAGGCAACAAAAGAAATTGTGTGGCTCAAGAAAATATTGGAAGATTTGCAGGTAAAACAAGTACATTCAACTCCACTCATGATTGACAACACCTTTGCAATAAAGTTGGCCAAGAACCCAAAGTTCCATGATCGAACGAAACACATCAATACAAGATACCATATGATTCGACATCATGTTGAGGCCAAGGCAATCCATCTACGCCATTATTCCACTAATGAGAAGATTGCAGACATCTTCACCAAAGCGCTTGGAAGAGAAAAGCTTGAAAGATTCAGAACGATGCTTGGACTCACCAACATCCCTTCAGATTAAAGGGGAGAATGTTGACACCTAATCATGGGGATTGGGTGAACAGTTGTAAATAATGTAAATAATAAATAATGGAAAAGGAAAAGTCATTGAGGGGCGAAACCCAAGAGTCACTCCCTCATGTATATAACTGATGGAAATAATACTGGGGGGGGTGAATCAGTACTAGCAAGTCAATAATCTTTCATTTGCATAATCAGATTTCTATACACTATTTCAGTTAATGGAACTCGCGTGTATACGCAACTGTGTTTAAGGAAACTAGTGTATATCCTGCAAACTTATGATTAAGTTAATTCATCATATGTTGATCTTTAATTAGTGCATCAGAACCATATAAACAGTAACCAGGTGTAGAAAAAAACAGAACAAACAATCACACACATGAACATAAGGTATAAGGTGGAAACCCAATGTGGGTGAAAACCACCTGCTGCAATCGTCTCTATCTTCTTTTTAATAAGAAACTTCTTTTTACAATTTTTGTATTGGTGCAGTCTTATACCAGTACGTAGGCTTCTACCTGCAGAAGGCTACAACCTACTCTCATTCTCCATCTTCTCCTGGAAGGGAGCTACAACCCCCTAGCTCTTGTACTAGTTGATATGTTTACTAGTACGTAGGTGCCGACCTACAAAAGGAAACAACATTCTCTTTTCTTCCAGGGACCACGTTTCATAAATTTTCAGACTGGATCCATCAATAACATCATTCAATCATCAAATATATCTATATCAACCAATCTCCTTTGCACCAACCACAACTGAATCAATCAATCACTTTGACAACCCTTCAATCTGATCTTTTAGAATGCTATAACCAGAACACAGTAACCAGAACACAAGCCAGAACCCAGAACACTGCAATAGCAAAAATAAGCAGCTAAAACATATTTTATGAGGTATACGCTACTTCCATGTGTCGAACCTGCGTGCATACGATCTTTTCTAAAGGTGAACCTGCGTACAGATCTGCAAATCGAATTCAATATGTATATGTTGTTTTGATTTGCAGAACCAGCATGTATACACGCCTTTTCTAAAGTGAACCTGTGTACAGATCTGTAAATGATTATTTAAACATTACAATAATTCCATACTTCTGTTATACCCAGATCATCATATTTACATATTACAACATGTGTCAGTTATTCAAATAAATGATCAAACCACATAAAGATACTTCACTTCAAGCCTTAAGATCTTGACCCATCATTAGATCTTATCCTTCATCAAGCACTAAGGTTCATCCTTGGTTCAGATCCAACTATGCACCATAACCCAATAACTTGCATACTAGATCTTGCTCTTCATCAGATATTCAATACTTGAGTGCCTTTTCCTAATGATCTTCTCCTCCTTTTATAGTCTTAGGCCTTACTCAATACCATAGACCAAAACCACTTAGGACCAATACCTTGGACCAAATACCTCGAACCATATATCTTGGACCAATACCATGGATCAAAATACCATGGACCAAAATACCATGGACCAAATATCTTGGACCAAAACTTAGTTTTCCAAGATATACGCGCCTTTCATTCTGTGAAAGTGCATGTGTACGTATACGCTTATTTTGGTCTGTTAACCCGCATGTATACATTACTTTGTGAAGGTGAGCCTGTGTATACTTGTCTTTCCTCATTCTCTGAAGTTTGATCTGTAACTCTGTGTTGTTAACCTGTTGAACTGTGATCTATCATCTGAGTGAGTTTCCATCAAGGAAAACACCTGAGTCATAGTGCCAAATCTATGTCATAATGCCAACAATCTCTCCCTTTGGACTTGATGGCAACCCCAAGTCACTCTCCCCCTTTGTCATCAAGGGCAAAGGGTTATGCTCCCCCTGAGTAGATTTTGAGTTCTCTGATATGCTAAAGTGTGTTGATTGAGCTCCATGATCGAGTCCATGCTCCCCCTGAATATAAGCAAGGTCTACAAAAAGATGTTCTAAAAGAAAAGCATGACTCTATACCTACATCATAAATTACCTTCCTATCACCAATGACTCATACATACATCCATCTCCCAACCAAGTGGGAATATACCAATTTTGACTCATTCACCCAACCAAGTGGGGATATACCAATTGTTTATACATGTCAAAACAAGAACATTACATCATCCATCCCATGCATAGTGGGGTAACAAAATATGTCGTTTCGTGACCTTTGCATTAAAAGATATACATGACATATATAACAGAGACCAAATATCTGAAATAAGACCATGATATTCATCAGTGACTATCAGCAGCATCTGTCAATCAGCATCCAGACTAGCAACCATGTTCTCCCTCTGAACCTATTCCACCTAAATCAAAAAACAACTGTGTAAATTTGTTCCAAGATCTTCTAAGATAATGCCAACAATGCATTTTTAGAAGTATATGCTTCCCTTGAACCGGTGCCAGATGATCACTGTCAGATCTGATCATTTCATATAGTAGAAGAGTTATCAAGGCATCATCATCAAACAAATTATGAGAGCCAACATATTTCCACATGTCATCCATAGACTGTAAATATCATCAAGCAAAGCAGATAATTCACTTAACCATATCAAACCCCTTTCATCCTGAGTCTGGCCCATTGCTTTTCCTCAAACCAACGGATACGTGATTGTATCCACAGAAACCGGTGTATGTACGCGACTATGCTTCATGAAACTTGCATATAACCACCTTTCTCTGAAACAGATAAGTTTTAACAGTAGGATGATGCATCAACTACTCCCAGTTTCTGTCTGAGATATTCAAATGTCTCTCTGGGCAGTGATTTGGTGAATATATCAGCAACATGTTCTTTGGAGGGAACATACTCCAATTTGACCTTTTGTTCAAGCACTTGTTCATGTAGAAAATGATATTTGATGGGTATGTACTTGGTCTTGGAATGCATGACTGGATTCTTTGAAATACTGATGGCACTTGTATTATCACATAGAATGGAGATGGGTGGAGTACATGTGATTTGAATGTCTTGCAATGTTTGCATAATCCAAAGGAGTTGTGTGCAGCAAGATGCAGCACCCACATATTCTGCTTTAGTTGTAGATAATGCAATTGAACTTTGTTTCTTGCTGAACCAAGACACTAATCTGGAACCCATATAAAATGCACCACCACTAGTGCTTTTTCTGTCATCAATGCTTCCTTCCCAATCTGCATCTGTATATGCCTGAAGTGTAAGATCTGTATCTCTAGGATACCATAAACCAAAATTTGGTGTTCCTTGAAGATATTTGAAAATCATTTTGACTGCCTGAAGGTGTGATTCCTTTGGATTTGCTTGGAATATTCCAACTATTCCTACTACATACATGATGTTTGGTCGGGTACCTGTTAGATAAAGCAAACTACCAATCATGGATCTGTAAGTTGGTTGATGTACTACTGCTGATTCATCATTTGAGCTGAGACTGCATCATGTTACCATTGGGGTACATACTGGTTTAGAATCTTCCATGCCATATTTTTTCAAGATCTATTTGAGATATTTGGTTTGTGACAGAAAAATACCATCTTTATTTTGTTGAACTTGTAGACCAAGAAAATATGTAAGCTCACCAAGCAAGGACATTTCAAATTCTTGCTGCATTACCAAAGCAAAATTCCAACTCATGGCTTCTTCATTGCTACCAAAAATGATATCATCAACATACACAACAAGTATTAGCAATTTATTATTGGCAATCTTTGTATATATATTTCTATCAGTTGATCCTTTTGAAAAACCTTGTTGATGGAGATAGTTGTCAAGACAGTAATACCAAGCCCTTGGAGCTTGTTTTAGACCATAGAGAGCCTTTCTGAGTCTACATACAAGTTTTGCATAATTTCCAAGAATGAATCCATTTGGTTGCTCAATATAGACTTCTTCTTCTACGTCTCCATTAAGAAAGGCAGATTTTACATCCATTTGGTATACTTTGAATTTCTAAAAACTAGAAAGAGCAAGGAACATTCTTATGGCTTCAGGTCTAGCAACAGGTGCAAAAGTTTCTTCAAAATCTATACCTTCTTGTTGAGCATATCCTTTACAAACAAGTTTGGCCTTCTTTCTAATAACTTCTCCATTTTCATTCAACTTGTTTTTTAATATCCATTTAGTTCCTATAATATTCTTATCATGAGGTCTAGGAACTAATTCCCAAGTATTATTCTTTTCAATTTGCTCAGGTTCTTCATTCATGGCCTTGACCCAACATTCATCTTTGCATGCTTCATTTACATTTTGAGGTTCGGTGGAGGATAGCAATGCTAGATAGCTTGAAGCTTCAATAATAGTTCTTCTTGTCTGCACAACTGCCTCTTTCTGTCCCAAAATTTGAGTCTCTAGATGATTTTTCTAAACATACCTGGACTGAGTCTTTTCTTCTACCGTTATCTCTTCTTCTGGTGCTTCATTGGTTTCTTCTTCAAAATTAGTCTAATTTGATGTGGGAGGATAATCCTCATCTTATTCATAATCTTTGGTTTTTATTTTCTTTGGATTTTTGCATGCTTCATTAACCACAACATCAATACTTTCAATAATTTTCCCAAGTCTTTTATTATAACATTTATATCCTTTACTTCGGGAAGAGTAACCAAGGAGAATACCTTCATCTGCTTTGGGTTCAAACTTACCAAGTTTTTCATCAGTCCTTTTGATGTAACATTTGCTTCCAAAAACTTTGAAGTATTTTACAGTAGGATTCTTACCATACAAAAGTTCATGTGGAGTTTGAGTGTTGTTTACCCAAACATTTGCTTCGTTGAGAATAGTGACGAGAGTGAATGTAACTTTACCCCAGAAGGTTGTCAGAGTTCCAGACTCATCTAGCATAGCACGAGCCATTTGTTGAACAGTTGTGTTCATCCTTTCTACCACTCCATTTTGCTGAGGAGTCCTTGCAGTGGAGAATTACCTTTTTATTCCATGTTCTTCACAAAATTCAAAGAATTCATCTGAGGTAATTCCCCTCCTCGATTAGATCTGAGGCATTTGATATTGCGATCTGATTCATTTTCAACCAAATCTTTGAAGGCTTTGAATTTTTCAAATGCTTCATCTTTATGCTTTAGAATTCCTATCCAGCACATTCTGGAAAAATCGTCAATGAACAATATAAAGTATTCTTCTCCATGAGGTGACTTTTTCCTTGATGGTCCACATAAATCAGTATGAAAAGGTTCAAGTGGCTTACTAGCTGATCCTTCCTTTTCAGGGAAGTGCGATCTGGTTTGCTTACCAAATTGACATGATTTGCATATTGTATTTTCTAGAATGTTGATATCAGGAAGATCACAAACAGCCTAGAATCTGCATGTTTTTCTTATTTGAGAGAATCTTAGATGTCCCAATCTTCTGTGCCATAGCCAGTGTTCATCATTTTTGCTTAGATAGCACTGTTGTTGTCCTCCCTTGAGTATGTATAAGTTATTTGGAGTTCTTATACCTTTGATCACGGTTTCTCCTGTATCAAGCTCACGAGCAACACATCCATTTGATCGAAATACTACTCCATTTCCTTGATCACACATTTAGCTGACACTCAACAGGATATGCTTTAGACCATCAACATACATAACATTCCTAGCTTTAGCTTTTTCTTTTAAGAGAATAGAGCCTTTACCTTTGATAACAACAGGAGTGTCATTTCCAAATGAGACCTTCTTTTCCTTTTCTAAGGCATTATATGACTGAAGTTTTTCTTTGTCACCTGTCATGTGTTTTGAGCATCCATTGTCGATGTACCATTAATTTTCTTGTCCTTTTGCATACATGGCTATACCACATCTTTCTATTTGCGGTTCTTTCTTTCTCCAAATTTTGGGACTTAATGGAGTTTGTTCCTTCTGAGATGTTTGCCGAAATTTACTCCTGCATTCAGATTCTTCATGACCGAAGTTGTTGCAGATAGAGCATTCTATTTCATTTTCAAGAAGAGAAAAGTTATTGTAGGTTCGTTTCATGATCCCTGTCACATTCCTTTGATTTCGTGCTTCTCTAGTCATGATGGTCTTGTAAGCAACACATTGAGCAACTTTGTGTCCAAAGCTATGACATGAAAAACATTGGCCATTAAAGAAGTTCGTGTGATTATTGAATCTACTGACCTGGTGATTGTAGTTTCTATTGGTATTCATTCTTGAAAAAAACTGAGTATGATTTACCTGAGGTTGGTTGTAGCTTCTGTTCATCCTTGAAGTAAATTGAGCCTGATTTACCTGATGATCTACCTTATGCCTTTGCTCACGATTGTCAAACTGTTCACTGCTCTTTGTTGCATCAAGATAGCTTTTAGTGGAGGTTGACGGATTTTGTGCTTGAGATGCTTCTTCAGTATATCCAAGGCCTGTCTTTATCAGAGGAGAAAGCTGAACTTTGATCATTTCATTTAAGGTTTCTAATCCTTTAGTAAATCTAAGATTGAGAGCTTTTGTTTTCTCAATATCCTTTCTTAGACCCACAATTTCACATTCTAGTTTTTCATTGTGTTTTTCTCTTTCAACAAGTTGGAATGTCAAAGTATCTATAATCATATTCTTTTCATCTAAACGATTTTGAGTTTAGAGATTTCTTCATAAAGGTCATCTTCATCTAAAGCATCCAAGAAATCATCATCTTCAAAAGCCATCAGAAGTCTATAGTCATTACTATTTCCATCTTCATCACTAATTGATAAACCATCGCTATCTTCATCCATATAGTAGCTCTTCTTAATTACAATTTGTTTTCTATTCCATTTTGTTGATTCCTTATCTTTATCAAGCTTATCTTTATGAGGACATTTGGCATCATAATGACCGACTCTTCCGCAAGCAAAACATTTGAAAGGTAGTTTACCTCTAAATCTTCTGGAACCCCGTTGAAGGTTCTTAACAAAGTTTGCTTCTTCCTCTCCTTCTAAAATATGTCCTGATTCATTGAGTTCTTCTCTTATTGAAGCTTTAAATGTGGCTTCTCTCATATCTAATGGACCTCCTTTTATCATCTCGAAAGAAGTTAAGATTCCGTGCAGCTGTGTCATAGTAATAGTCTGAAGATCCTGCTTTTCTTTTATGGCGGATACTTTTGATTCAAACTTAGCAAACAGGGATCTTAAAACCTTTTCAACTAAAGTGCTTCTTTTATCTCTTCACCCAAATTATTCATGCAATTAACAATATCATCTATACGTAATAAGTAACTAGTTATACTTTCATCATTGTGCATTTTGAGAGTTTCATATTGAATTATGAGAGTTTGCAGTTTTGCATGTTTTACCTGAGAGTCTCCTTCATAGCTTAGAACGATTTTGTCCCATATTTCTTTGGCGGATTTGAGCTGCATAACTTTGATGAATTCTGATTGTGACAGACTTCCCAATAATGTAGTGACAACCTTAGCATTGGTTTCATATTGCTTTTTACCTACCGCATCTGTAGAAATTGCTGATGGAAATGTATATCCTCCTTCCACGATTTCCCAGACATTTGTTCCAAGAGATTGAACATAGGTTTTGGTTCTTACCTTCCAATAAACGAAGTTGCTTCCATCAACAATTGGTGGTCTGATGGATCCCTCTCTTTCTTGATTACTCATGATGATGGATCTTCCTTCAAGTGATCAAGCTTCTTCTGAAGTACCTGCTCTGATTCCAATTGATGGAAATAATACTGAGAGGGGGGATGAATCAATATTAGCAAGTCAATAATTTTTCATTTCCATGATCAGATTTATATATGCTACTTTAGTTAATGGAACTCACGTATATATGCAAATGTGTTTAAGGCAACTAGCGTATATCCTAGAAACTTATGATTCAGTTAATTTATCATATGTTGATCTTTAATCAGTACATCAAAACCATATAAACAATAACCAAGTGTAGAAAAAATAGAACAGACAAGCACACACATGAACACAAGATATAAGGTGGAAATCCAATGTGGGTGAAAACTGCCTGCTACAATCATCTCTATCTTCTTTTTAATAAGAAACTTCTTTTTACAATTTTTGTACTAGTGCAGTCTTATACCAGTACACAGGCTTCTACCTGCAGAAGGCTACAACCTTCTCTCATTCTCCAGCTTCTCCTAGAAGGGAGCTACAACCCCCTAGCTCTTGTACTAGTTGATATGTTTACTAGTACATAGGTGTCGGCTTACAGATGGCAACAACCTTCTCTTTTCTTCCAGGGACCACATTTCATAAATTTTCAGACTGGATCCATCAATAACATCATTCAATCATCAAAGATATCTGCTTCAACCAATCTCCTTTGCACCAACCACAACTGAATCAATCAATCACTTTGACAACCCTTCAATCTGATCTTTCAGAATGTTGTAACCAAAATACAGTAACCAGAACACAAGCTAGAACCCAGAACACTGCAATAGCAAACAGAAGCAACTAAAACATATTTTATGAGGTATACGCTACTTCCATGTGTCGAACCTGCGTGCATACACTCTTTTCTCAAGGTGAACGTGCGTACGGATCTGCAAATCAAATTTAAGATGTATACGTTGTTTTGATATGCAGAACCAACATGTATACGCGCCTTTTCTAAAGTGAACCTGCGTACAGATCTATAAATTATTATTTAAACATTACAATAATTCCATACTTCTGTTATACCTAGATCATCATTTACATATTACAACATGCGCCAGTTATTCAGATAAATGATCAAACCACATAAAGATACTTCACTTCAAGCCTTAAGATCTTGACCCATCATTAGATCTTATCCTTCATCAAGCGCTAAGGTTCATCCTTGGTTCAGATCTAGCTATGCACCATAACCCAATAACCTGTATACTAGATCTTGCTCTTCATTAGATATTCAATACTTGAGTGCCTTTGCCTAATGATCTTCTCCTCCTTTTATAGTCTTAGGCCTTACTCAATAACATGGACCAAAACCACTTAGGACCAATACCTTGGACCAAATACCTCAGACTATATATCTTGGACCAATACCATGGATCAAAATACCATGTACCAAAATACCATGGACCAAATACCTTGGACCAAAACTTAGTTTTCCAAGATATACGCGCCTTTCATTCTGTGAAAGTGCGTGCGTATACACTTCTTTTGGTCTGTTAACCCGCGTGTATACTCTACTTTGTCAAGGTGAACATGCGTATACCTCTCCTTCCTCATTCTATGAAGTATGATCTGTAACTCTGTGCTATTAACGTGTTGAATTGTGATATGTCATCTGAGTGAGTTGCCATCAAGGACAACACCTGTGTCATAGTGCCAAATCTGTGTCATAATGCCAACAATAATTATGAACAATCTAAATGAATAAACACAGTTCATTTGAGGAGTTACCTCCTCTCCTGACAAAAGTAATGAGAATATAATGACTTATATATCACATACAACTCATCCCAACATTAATGTTGCTTACCAAGGTCACTAGATATTTTTGGCAATAGAAAATGTACAAGTTGGGAGGTGTTAAACAAGTTCATGTTCCTATCAATGCTCATGGGATGTCTTAAACTAACTATCCATCCATGTAATTTGACTATCCAATATTTATCATTTTAATTTGATTTTAACCAATAAAAAAATCATATAAATGTTAGCTAATTATTATAAATACAACATTTAAATTTTAAGAAAATATTCTAAATTGGTCATTAAAAAAGGCAAAATTTGAAAACTCTAATTCTAAAAAGGAATGCTTATTAACTTGATAAAACATTATTTATATAATTATTTTTTGAATGGTCAGACGTTATTGCTATTCAAACCTTGCTTGGAAATAGATGCTACTAACTATCTAGATAAATAACAATTGTCAAACATAGCCATTGATAGACTTACATTGTGAAATCAATTTCTTTTCTCTTCTTTGGTTATTCTTAGTAGTTTCAATCCATTCATATTATTTTTATTATTATGTATTCTACAAAAAAAATTGTTATAATTTATTTTAATTGATCATTTATTTATCTTAATTATTTAGTAATTAAAATAAATATTTATAATTTTTTATTTAATAATTGTGATTTTATGAATAAATTTTATTTTGATTAGTGTTGAACTAATCTTATTATGGAACATGTTCTCATTTGTATATGTATAAGTAAGTCATTTAATGACAAAGTCTAGAAAAAGTGTGTTTGTTAGGACAATTTATGCTTGTGTTAAGACAAAGCATTAAATAAGTATGGAAAAAGTCATTCAATGACAAAGTCTAGAAAAAGTGTGTTTGTTGGGACAACTTATTCTTGTGTTAAGACAAAGCATTAAATAAGTATGGAAAAATCCAGTGTTGGAGATAATGCATGTCCCTGTTGAGACGAGGCATTAAAAAGGTGTTGGACAAAGCCCATGGTGGAGTCAATACATGTAGGTGTTGGGACAAGGAATGATCGTTAGTTTTGGGACAAGGCACTGAAAATGTGTGGAAGAAGTGCATGTTGGGAGAAGATATGGAAAAAAACATGTATCTTGTCAAAGTGTGGAAATTAGCTATCAATATTTAGGTTGTTACGAACATTTAATGTAGTGGTGGGTTAAATTTTAAATACATTTCATGTAGTGGTGGGTTATATTTTAAAGTAATTAGAATTTAATTACAACTCATCCCAACATTAATGTTGCTTAGCATGGTGGATATTGTTGGCAATTGAAAATGTACATGTTGGGAGGTGTGAAAAAAGTTCATGTTTCTATCAATGCTCATGGGGTGCCGTAAATTAATGTAATTTGACTATCCAATATTTATCATTTTAATTTGATTTTAACAAATGAAACTCCAATTCTAAAAAGGAATGCTTATTAACTTGATAAAACATTACTATCCAATATTTTTAATTTTAATTTTATTTTAACGCATGAAAACTCCAATTCTAAAAAGGAATGCTTATTAACTTGATAAACATTTTTTATCACATCCCACCAGACAAACTAATCAAAACCTAACCACAAAGGCATCAAGGAAAATTAAACTCATGACCTCCCAATGGTGAGGCACTATAGCAACATGACCTCAACCAATTAAGCTAACCCTCAAGACCTTTATATAATTATTTTTTCTATATGTATTATAGGTAATTTATTAAAATGTTTATTTATTAAAAATATAATAATAATAATTGTAGAGTGGTGTTGAACTAATCTTATTATGGAACATGTTATCCTTTGTAATTGTAAGTCATGGTAAGTCATTCAGAGTCAAAGTGAGGAAAAAGTGTGTGCTGGGGATAACTTATGCTAGTGTTGAGACTATGCATATGTCTTGAGACAAGGCATTAAAAAGGTGTGGAAAAAGCTCATGGTGGAGCCAATGCATGCGGGGGTTGGGACAAGGCATGATTACTCATATTGGGACAAGGCATTGGAAATGTGTGGAAGGTGTGTTGGTAGAAGGTATGGAAAAAATCATGTGCCTTGACAAAGTGTGGAAATTAGCTATCAATATTCAGGCTACTATCCTACATTTAATGTGGTGGCAGGTTAGATTTTAAAGTAATGTGAATCTAATGACTTATATATCACATACAATTCATCCCAACATTAATGTTGCCTAGCAAGGTAAAGTAGACATTGTTCACAGCAAAAAATGTACATGTTGAGAGAATATGTGAAAAAAGTTCATATTTCTAACAATACTCATGGGGTGTCATAGAATAATTATCCACTCTACATCAACTTAATTTAGTTATCTAATATTTATCAATTTAATTTCATTTTAACAAATAAAAAAATCATATAAATTTTAACTATAAACACTTTAATTATAATTAAATATAGCATTAAACTTTAAATTTTAAAACATATCCTAAACTAATTATTAAAAAAAAAACTGAAAACTTACCTTATGCCTTGCCAATTTTAAAATAGAGTAATCATGCCAATTCTAAAGAATCATTCTTATTGACCTGATAGAACATTATTTATATAATATGCATTACAGATAATTTATAAAAAAAAATATTAAAAATATTAAAATAATAATAATTTAAAAAAAAAAAATATATATATATATATATATATATTTTAAATAAATTCAATAAAATAAAAATTTGTTTATTAAAAATACAAAAATAGTAATAATTTTAAAATTTCATAAGTACTATTAAGGAAAATTATAAAAAAATATTTTAAATAATATTTATTTTTTATATTTTTATCAACATTGTTTTTATTTTATTATTATTTTTTATTTATTAATAGCGATTATCTTATATTTTTAAATAAGCATCTAAATTATCAAATATTATCGTTGTTTTATTAAAATTTATTTTCTATTATTATATTGACTAATTTATTTAATTAAAGAGAAATTTTTAACTAGTTATAAAATAATATAATATTATTTACTCTTAGTTACTTATATTATATAAAGATAAAAAAGAAAAAAGCTTTCTAATATCTATTTTCACAAATTGTATACCGAAATGATAATATTTTATTGTAATTATATAAAGCATGATTCATATAATTTGATTTTTGTATTATATTTATCTTTCAAATTTAAATTTATAAAATAAATAAATAATATAAATATATCTTTATTTATATATTTATTTTGTGGTACTCTTCCGTGAGAGTGTTTAAGAGAAGGTGTTTTTCCTACGTTGATAATATGATGCTAGCTCACATGAAAGGGGTTGTAGTTCTCACTATAATTTGTACATTGTGTACACTTCTATCCAGTGTTGCAAGGATAATTTTAGGGGCGAATGTTCGCCCTTTGGCGAAATTAAGGGGTTTTAAATTTTTAGTGGGCGAATATTTTGTATCATAGTACATTTTTACAAATCACCTCAAATAGCCCACCTTATTTTAAGGGAGAGGGTAAAAAAGGTAAATTTAGCCCTTGAAATTAGGACTTACAACCTTCCATTCGCCCATTTTCAAGAATAGGTTTTATTTAAGTGAATCCATTAGCCCATTTTCAAGAATAGGTTTTATTTAAGTGAATCCTATGGGCCAAATACCATATTTATCAAAGAGGTATGGTAAATTAATAATAATATAAATAAATGAGAGGTATGGTAAATAAATAAAACATTTTTTATATTTACTCCATAAGTCACCTTATATACATGTAAGGGTGTAAACAAATAAAAATATAAGTAAAGTGGAGGTATGGTAAATAAATAAAACCTATTTTTATACTTACTCAAAAGGTATGGTAAATAAATAAAAATATAAATAAACTAGATGTATCGTAAATAAATAAAACCTCTTTTTATATTTAGTCCATAACCCTCATTCTATTTATGAAGGCTCAAGAAAGAGGTTTTATTTAAGTGAATCCTATGGGCCAAATACCATATTTGTAAAAGAGGTATGGTAAATTAATAAAAATATAAATAAACGAGAGGTATGGTAAAAAAAATAAAACATTTTTTTATATTACTCCATAAGTCACCTTATATTTACGAACACTCAAAAAATCGGTTATATTTAGGTGAAACCTATGGCCAAAATACTATGGGAAAAATACCATGGACTAGATTGTTATTAATACCATGCAAAAAACCATTATTAACCCTAATATTAGAATTAATAAAAACAAAAATGGCACATGGTATTGACCCATGGTATTCACCAAAATGACACATGGTATTCACCTAGAATGTAGCCTATTTAAATGGGGGAATTAAACGAGCATGTAGCCTATGCTACGATTCACTAGGGCTTTAAAAAGTTTTATTATTTAGTGAAAGACTCTCCAAGATCTTACAAGATTTTATAATTGAGTAAAATATTCGCCATGCCTGGTGAGAGATTCGCCAAAAAATTATATATACATATTATATTATTGATAAAATCGCCTTCCATTTTTCTTATATACCATGGAGATTTGCCCATTTATTATATTTATAAATTTAGGGGGGGTTCTTAAAATTTTCCCTGCAGTGTTGCAAACATCTCGATAACATCTGGATTTTATCTCGAAATCACAATTTTTTGGCGTAGCCGATGTTTGCCGATTTTTAAAGATATTTTTATGGTATCTTAATTTTATTGATGTATGCCAATTTTTACCGATATTTTCCTGATTTTTACGCTTTTTTGGTTTTTCGGACCCTTGCCGATTTTATTTCAATGGCGATGTTCACAACATTGCTTCTATCATTTCGTTGAGCATGGCATGAAGTTGGCACAAGGTTAAACATCATTTGAATATTGTGGATGACATAAGGAGCTACAAAAGGACTCAACGGGAGAATTATATCAGAATGGTGGAGCTAGAGGAAAATTTTGACAGTATAGACCACAAGCTAACCATTCTAGCAAGGAAATAATCCAATATCTCCTCCTCGGATGAGGGTAGTGACCAGCCAGCACGAAAGCCTAGAGATTATGCCCAATAGTTGTTATGAATCACTTGTTTTTTTGCTTGGAGCACTAGTAGTATTTTTTTTGTCTTCTTGTGTCAAGGTATGTCAAGGTATAGCATAGCTAACTTATTTTTGTTAGATTCTATTTATTAGATTATATTTACAAGATGCTCTAGTTATACGAGGTATTAACAACCTCAAGACTCAGAACTTATGTTATTGTTTTATTTTACCTTCAAGCATACTAGTAATAGAAAATTTTTGGTCTTTGTAATCTCATTTGATATAATGCAAAGAGCCTAACTTCCAAAAAAAATACCTTGTGGCACTCCAATTCCAAAAGAGGAATACATGTTGACGTATTGGGTATGGCGTAATAATGAGATGAGTAAATGGTTTTTGTATTTAATCTTCTAGTTATATACTATTTCCTTGTGAATGAAATTAGTACATACGGAAATATGCCTTAGATATGTTGTCCATAAATAATGTGAAGACTATGGAAGCTTCCAATCACTCACCCAAGTCATCATTCTGATTTCCCCTTTGAGTGGAGTCAGAAAGATTTCATCTACAAACATAATTGCTCTTAAATTAAGCTTCAAACGCAATGCTAAAGGAGGACCCAAGAGGAAATCCCCTCCAATATCCCTAAATATTCACAGCTATTGAAGTACGAGTATTTTCCATTGATTTTGCAGACAATGCAATCAAATAATATACTTTTTACAAAGATTACATGCTCATTTGCAAATGTATTATCCTCTAGCCAAAACTTGCAAACCTTCATCAATGGAGATATCATGTACCTAGGAACCAAAAATCAAGGAGATTTACCCTTGTGTAAAAGGATTCTTTATAATGGAAACTAACCTAAGAATAGATATCATATTCTTGAATATCGCCCTTGGTTATGGGGTAAATTGGGAATTTTCATAACTCCATAGATCCCAACCTTCAATCCAGAATCAAACTCCCTCTCCATAACTCCCATCTGGGTAAGATTGCCTAATCTCCCACTACATTTTTTCAGTTATGTGTCACTTAAGTTTATTGAAAATGCTTTAGGGAAATTCCATTTTAGGAGTGAAGACACAGATTAATGCTACATCATAAATTATACGTTATATTTGTTGATATGGACTTTACCAAATGCCTTTTAATCAAATCGATGGGAAAGGACTATATCTAGTCCCCACAACAAAATTCTAAGGAGGTCTCCTCCCACTATAGGGCATGCTTCGAAACATAGCACAATGTGATCCATTACACCAAAGCTCTCAAAGGATAATCAAACTAGAAAATCTCAGTGAAAACCCACCTTGTGGGATAGTGTTATGGATATGCATCACCTTATTAATAAAGATCCCCCATCACCCATCCAACCTACACTTAACAATCATCCTAAAAAGTTCCCTCATCTTCAGGCATGGATCCAGTCCAAGGAGGGAATCCTCCCCTTCCTCTTCTACCTAGGGATTTCACATGGTGCACACACACCCCCCATAATAGGGTGCCCAACTAGCCTACCCTTCCAAAAATGACCAAAAAGGCTACCCTAATCACCTGTTAAACCCAATTGAGTTGGGTCAATCAAAGGGAAGATGAAGAAGCCAAATAGGAGCTTGGATCTCCCACAAACTACCTCCAAAATGGAAAATAATAGTGCTCTGAACTAGGTAAAAAGGGAACAACAAAAACCTATCACACTAATCCAAGACTCATGGGATGAATGGACAATAATGGTCAAGAAAAAATCCATCACCCACATCTACAAAGGAAACTTATATGAAACTAAATCTCCATAAAAATATGATTTAATTATGTACTATGATTTAATTATGTACTATTTATGCCCTCTTTTATACTCTCAGTTTATTTGTGTTTACTAATATAAACTAGGTTTAGAATATTTTTTGGAAAAAAAAAACAAATATCAATGCTTCTCGGTTCCCAACCTAGATAGTGTTATAAGACTCGTCCAAATCACTAATCCCATATCTATGCCTGTAACTCATTGCTATACAATTCAACCATAATCCTTCTTAATATAAAATGAAAATTCAATAAAAATGTTGTGAAGTTGGACTAGTCATTTGCTTTAGTATATGTTGAAATAGAGTAAAGGAAGTTGAGAGGAGTTATGTTATAATATAAATCTTATGCAAATGGTTTTACAATTTGTGTAGTAAGAGATAAAAAGATTAAGTTGATTTATTATGAACAAGCATCTTTAGTATAAGAACATGGATCCTTGGAAGTTAAGCACTTTAAAATTATATTGGTCCCTTACTTGAGGTTAAGAAATGCTTTCCCAACACACACCAAATCATATGTACAACTATGTTAAGGTCATTGAAGAGGGTTTAAAACGAAACATGATTTAAAATAGTTTTTAGTTCAAAATGTGCATACAATGATAGCATTTACTCTAGAATTTGTAAGTCACGTATAATAATGGTCTAATCTAAATGACAGATTTTTCTACTTTAAATCACATGGCAGATCCAATCAGGTCGTCAATATGGGCTTAAGGTTGGTTGGTGGCGAATCAATTGAATTTGCCAGCAAAATGGATGGAATTATGGCAGAACTATGCCATTTCACTAAATGCTTCCCATGTCAGGCTCTATGATAGGGAAGATCTATTAAAATGGATCTGTCAGGCCAAGAGGTAAATCCACAATGTGAATTGTGATTTTTCATTAAGATTTCTCATGGATATATGAATGGAGGGAGAGACTTTTGGGCTTCACCTCCCAATATCTCCTCATATTCCTATTCTCCTTATTTACTATTTACACTATTTTACATATATTCACCCAATCCCAATGATTAGGTGTCAACATCCCCCCCCCCCACCTTAATCTGAAGGGATGTTGGTGAGTCCAAGCATCGTTATGAATCTTTCGAACTTTTCTCTTCCAAGCGCTTTGGTAAAGATGTCTGCAATCTGGTCATTTGTGGAACAATGGCATAGATGGATTGTCTTGGCCTCAACATGTTTTCGAATCAGATGGTATTTTGTGTTGATGTGCTTCATTTGATCATGGAAATTTGGGTTCTTGGCCATCTTTATTGCAAAAGTGATGTTAATCATGAGTGGAGTTGAATGCACTTGTTTCACCTGCAAATCTTCCAGAATTTTCCTGAGCCACACAAATTCCTTTGTTTCTTCAGTTGTTGTCACATATTCTACCTCTGTTGTGGAATCTGCTGGAATTGATTGTTTGTGTGACCTCCAGGAGACAACGCCTAATCCAAGACTCATAGCATAACATGAAGTAGATACCCCAATTTATTTGTCTCCATCGAAGTATGAACCAAAGTATCTAATCAAGCTGAAGTCACCCACCTGTGTATACTTGAGTCCAAAGTCTTGAGTTCCATTTAAGTACTTTAGAACTCTTTTTGCAGTAGACCAATGTCCCTCACAAGGCTTTTGCATAAACTTGGAGTGGATTCCAACAGCAAACGAAATGTTCAGTCTAGTAGTAGTCACGTAGTTGAGACTTCCTACAAGTTGTCTATACTTTGTTGCATCCTCAAATTCTTTTCCTTCAATGGATGTGAGCTTCAAGTTTTGTTCCATTAGAGTAGTCAAAGGATTGCACTCATCCATGCCAAACTTGTTTAACAAATCTCCAATGTACTTCTTCTGAGAGAGGAATATAAACTTCAGATGTTGATTTACTTCAACCAAGATAGTAGTGAACATAGCCTAATTAAGTCATTTCAAAACCTTTCCTCAATTCCTTCTTTATGGATGCAATGTAGCTCTCATTGTTCCCTGTCATCAAAAGGTCATCTACATACACCACAAGATATACAATTGTTTTTCCAACTTTCTTGACAAACAAAGTTGCATCATCAATATCATAATGTTTGAAGTTGAGTTTCAAAAGATACTCCGTTAGCTTTTCATACCAAGTTCGCGGTGCTTGCTTGAGGCCATACAAGGATTTCACTCGCTTGCATACCTTGTGTTCTTGTCCCTTCAAAACAAATCCTTCTGGATGGGACATAAAAACATTCTCTTTCAGATCTCCATTCATGAAAGCAATATTTACATCCATTTGATGGACTTTCCAACCGTTTTGCGCTGCCAAGGCAAAGAGTGTCTGGATGGTAGCCCATTTTGTTGTGGGGGCAAAAGGCTTCTCATAATCAACCCTTTCTATCTGTGCAAAACCCTTTGCCACAAGCCTGGATTTGTGGTTTTCAAGTGATCCATCAGCTTATATGTGTTATTGTAGACCCACTTGCAGCCAATTGGTTTGGTTCCTAAAGGAGGATCAACTAACTTCCAAGTGTCATTCTTTATCAAAGCATCATATTCCTTTTGCATCGTTTCTTTCCATTCATCACGAGAAGCAGCGTCTTTGAAGGACGTTGGTTCAAAATATGTAGACAAATTCAATTCACAATCATATGAAATATCCATATCAACAAGTGAATCGGAATCATCTACATCATCTCCATTTTGCCTAGTTGTACTTTGTGTTCCTCTCTTTCCAACCTCATCAGGATGAACACTTTCAAGTGTCTTTGTCAGCCATTTTGGAGGAGCTTTCTGAGCTGATCAATTGACAGAGTTGGCGCTGAGTCAAGATTTAGTCTCCCAATTTTGCCAATCACATCACATAAAGTATCATCGGTGTGTTAGGGCCTAGATTTTTCTCAGGCTGAAAAGACAAGGTTCTAGGTCCACATCAAACCATGCTCAACCTCGTAGCTAGCCCTATGAGGACAGGAGAGGGCTCTCTCTGGGTCAATCTCGGCAAAGATAATCGGTGGGGCTCGAGATGACTGTAATAAAAGCTACTTTTAGGCTAGGTATGAAGTGCAAAGTTATGATTTGAGTTTTTGGAGGTTTTTGTTGGAAAAAGGGACAGGCAAATTTTGGGTCCAAGGATGAGGCCTAGTTTTTGCAGAGTTTTGATTAGGGCAAGAAAGGCAATTGTTTTGATGCTTTCGATCAAATGAATGGATGGATCAGACCGGTGAGAAGCTAAGGAGGGCAAGAGGGTCTCAAGGGTCCTCCTCAAATAGATGAAAACATGAAGAATTAAACAAAATATCCAGGCAAAGCATAGCAGTCCAATGAATTCTACCTTAATCACTCATTTGTTTAATTGCAGAAGATAAGAGAAGGGAAAATGATACACATAAACATCAGTGAACTTACAAGTACATAGAGAAACACACCATCAAAACATAGAGCCACATGGATCCCAACAAGTGTTGCAAAACCCTAGTCCTTCCTTTGCCAAAATTGCAGAAATAAAATGTACAATAGAGTGCCAAGCAATCCCAAGTGTCCAACCCTGAAAACGACTTATAAATTACATAATATAGACAATCCAAACCTATTCCCTTACCTCTAGCGGTCGAGCTCATCATTCTAGGAGCTGTTTGAACTAATTCTAAACAAGGAACTAAAATCTAGGTAGTCAAACAACTTGCCCCTATATGCTAGGAAACTGATTCATTCATTCAATTTTCACCTTTTACTGAATGAATCCTCTAGAACAAGTTAATATGTGCCAATATTACATCATGGTTATCAAATTACATCATGAAAGGTCAAAAGTAACACCAAGAAGCAAAACTGGTCAAAACTGGGCGAATTGCTAAGCTGAACAGTGAAAAATAGGCAAAAATCCCCTATGCACCGCGCCAAAATATGTATGTGTCCCGCCACTTTGGAGCTGATTTGAGGCACTTCCTGAAGTCAAAATTGAGCCCAAGTGTGCTTGTTAGAAAGCCCTGCCTGTCTACTTTCCAACCCAAGTGGAATTTCTGAATTTGGATGTCATTTTCCCCTCCAAAACTTCAATCTCCCAAGACTGCTTCCTGCGTGTCAAAATAGGGGCAGTGAAGTCATTTTTTGAGTGTTTTTGACCTCCTGGGGACTCAAAACTTTCCCAAAGTTCTTGGCCATGCACCAAAAACCATGATTTTTCATGAAAAATCCAAAAATGCAAACTTTTTGCAATTTGGAGCTCCCTAGCAAAAGCACGTGCCACGTGGCACGGCGCATAGGGAGAAAAACCTTGTTTTTTGTGCCAAAATTTGTCAAAATGCCAAAAATGCCCCAAATTTCTTGAAATTTGGGTTGGAGCTTCTTCATTAAGTGTCATGCTAGGCTAAATAGGCTTCGGCTAATATCTGAAGACGATCAAGCTCCCTTTGCCTCTTTTGCTTCCTTATTGCCTTCTTTAACTTTGCCTTTAAATTTCTGATTCGTGCCTTGCAAACCTTGTTCCGTGCCATGTAGTGGAAATCCATGTGTCTCAGCAATGCATGGTCCTTATCGGCTTTGTCCAACAATCTCTCAAAGTGGATGTTAACTCTATCAAGATTAGACTCCCGATCATCATTAATCTCTTTCTCCAATGAAGTGAGCTCAACCCTTCTCCTTTGTGCAGCTTGGTGATTCTCGCGGATGTTTTGTAACTCCATGATAGCTTGTTGATCTTCAAGCTATTTGTCCTCTGCTCCAAGTATTTCATAGTCCACTTAGCCCTTTCCAAGTCAAAGGATAAGGCTTTGATCTCTGTTTTCTGCTCCTTAATGATCTCTCTAAGATGTGCACTCTATGGGCCCGTATCTGTATCATCATCATGAATGAGAATGAAGTCAGTCTCTTGTTCACCTGAAGGCCCCTCATCCTGCATTGGCCTCTTGCCTTTGTCTTGTACCTGTGGTGCTAAGGTCGGAAGCGAGCCCCTTCCACACCGGGTGGAGATAACACTCGCTTCGCTGCTGCAAATAAATGTCTAGTGCCCCTCTGATATGTGATGAATACCGGCACACTAGCAGTCTCATGGCACTCATACTATGAGAAGGTCAACATGTCTCATGCTTAACCTCTGATAATCCCTGTGAAGCTCTGAAGAAGTCACGAGAGATGAAATCATCCCAAGTGATGCCCTGCAATCCAAGCTGATGAACCACCAAAATCTTGATGAGAGCAAAATGGTAAACATTGTTAAGTTGTTGCTGAGGGATTTTGTGTTGCACAAGGGTGGTCATCCTCTCTATGTTCTGGCAAACGAAATACGGAATGTTCATCATCCGTACCCTGGTGAAATGCATGAGCAACCTGATGTGATAAGATAAGCATATAAACGAGAGAACCGTCCCTCATAGCTGAAATACTTCATGATCAATTTCATTAGTGGAGCATATTCATCTTTTAGATATCATTTGCCCCTCAAGAAACTGGTTTTAATGTATGGCTCATAATGCTTCCGGTCAATCTTCTTCCTCTTGGTCCATGGTTCCCCAATGTTTGGTATGCTGGTTGCTAGTGAGACAAATTCTGGTGTAAGTGTGAAGGTGACACCAGCTAAGGTAGCTTGATCTCCATGTAAATGTAGCACAAATAGACGAGCCAACTCACGATGAAATTGAACATCAGCCACCTTTTGACAAAACTCATAGCATGACTAATGCTGGAAACAAAACATGGCAACAGGGCAGGCCTGTAATTCAGTGAGGGTGACTGGTTCTTCTCTGATATGTCTACCTCCTCTATTGGGCCTCCGGGGTGTATTTTCCTCCATGGGGGAGTCACTTTGGGTTTCCATTTCATAATCTGAGGAATGCTCAGATGCCATGACTACTGTTTTTCAAACTGCCTTGGAGAGGAAATAAATGCTAGTGTAGGAAAACTGTGTTGAACTGCTCTTTTAGTGATGTGTTCAAATTCTGCCACCAAGGGGAAACAAATGAAACAAAGTATTGTTAGGAAGAGGGAAAGTAGTAAGGGATTAGGGACTATTGGGACTATAGGGATTAGGGAAATGTAGGAGGGTTTTGAGGGATTTGATGTAGGATTTGATGTATAGGGTTAGGAATTGTTGTGTAGGGTTTGAGGTGTGAGATTGGAGAATTTGGGACAGAGCATTTAGGAGAAGGAATTAATGACCTTGGGGGGGTAGGAAATTAGGGAATGATAAAAGCAAGGGAGGAATGGGAAGGAGGAGTTACTTTGGTAGCAAAACACCGATTTTGAAACCCACAGCAATTTTCCTTTTGAGGTACTTTGGAGGTAGGGTTTAAGATTTTTGTTTAAATCATTATCATCCATAAACCACCATAACTTATCACAAAATTGGATGACATACCAAGATAACGACCCTACCTGGCAAATCCACACAAGTTATAGGCAATCTGGATAAATTTCAAGCAAATTCGGGCTTTCAGGTGTATGCGCCACGTCGCATACCCAATGCGTCACGCCGTCCCAGTGTGCCACGCCTGTGTTAATTTACACTGTGTGGTTTCTCCCAGTGCGCCGCGCCACCTGCTCTATGCGCCACGCCGGCCAAGTTTCCTCCAACTTCACCCAAATCGCACACTAACTCAACCAATTTGCTTTGAGTGGCTTCTCTTTGGTCTTGGCATGCAAATGACATTGATCTTCATGAAAATATCTTTATAAAGACATGGATTTGATTTTTGACTCTCCAAGACCCATCTTTGTAATGTTTTGGCATTGGCACTTTTTCCATTTTAATACAACTCTGTTTTTAAATTTCCTTTTTGATTTTTTGACTGAAATGATGAAATTCTTGGCAATTTTTTGCAGGGATAGCTGACATGGAATTTGGCAAAGGAGACCAGGGCTGCGCCTGAAGAAATCAACTGAAAAACTTTTGAAAATTATTACAAAAATGAAATGTTGAATTTTCTTCAAAACAGAGTTTTGAAGAAAAGTCATAATCCATCCATATGATGATGAAAATCTTTGAAATAACAACTTATTAAGAACCTCCCTCATGAGTCTGCTGGCATTATTAGACATTATTGAAGACCAAATTGACTAACCCTAGACCTAATGCCTAGTGACCAGATTTTGCTTGAAGACTCACTGAAATGACAAAATTTGACCTTGACACCTTAAAATCACTTTGTAAGGGCATATTTGATCACTGGAGGAAGGCTGCAAAGGCTGACACTAACATTGGCTCCAATGGGGATGGTAGCTCCTTGGATGTGCCAAGAACCGCAGAGCTTTGGGAGAGCAGACCAGTGCCTTATCCATTGGGAAATGGAGTCAATAACTTCAAAACACCCAAAAACCAATAACTTTGACTCAAGACTCATACTTGAACTGACTAATGCAAAATTGAAACAAGACTCTCAAACGTTGAAACTGGACACTCAACTGAAACTATCTTTAAACTGACTGAAACAAAAAATGACTCAAGATTGACTTAACTGAAACAAGTACTTACAAATCTTTCAAAGGGCAGCAGTCCATCGAGATTTGAGGGCCTCAAATCATGACGACGACTACCTGCTTACTGATGAAATATGTACAATCATGTGAAGTGGGCCTTCCAATGTAACCAATCCAACAAATGGTTACGCAATGAAATTCTGCTATCTCTTTTCTCGAGCAGGTGGAATGATGAACCTGTAGGCAACTCAAAATAACCACTGAAACCAAAGCTTATGATAATGAACCAGGCAATATTTATCTTTTCTAATGCTTGCAGAAGAATGCCAAAGGGATCTTGAAAATCCTGAACCACTGGCTTATCTTGAGGTCCAGCAGCAAAAATACAAGTACTCCCTTCATTCTGATCTGAAAGAACCACTGGTTGCTGAGTGATAGGAAGGCACAGAGAGGTATGTGCTTTTGCCATCTGAGTGTTAGCTGTAGGTTCCTTGACCATGAGAAATCCTAGCATATTGTCTCTCTCAAGCTCATATTCCTCAACTTCATGGTCTAGGTCATTCTTAAACAAAAAACAATCTTCAAGATTATCAAACATGACAGCCTTATCATCTTTGTGAAAGAAAATATTATCTGTTTGCTGATCTATAAAACTGATTACAAGACCATCATCGTTTTCAAAAAAGGAAGAAGTTTCACCAACACTTTCTTGACCATGTGTGCACTGCAAATCTGCTTTAGCTTGGGCTGTAACATGACCTTTCAAGAGTTGATCTATCTCATTTTCAGACAAAGGAGATAATGCTTTTTGTTTTCTTTTGCTCAAACGGTAATTTTTTTCATATGACATGGCAATCAGATTATCATTTATCACTGAATTATTGAAAGAAGATTTATCACTTACTCGAACAAAGATCTCATTGTGTTTTTCATGGACTGACTAGATTACCTCCTCATGAAGGTTGTGTTCTAATGAACTGAGAACGATCTCAACAACACAGCTCTCCTTCATGGGATTCAGCACAAGGTATTCTTGATCGTCACTATCTGAATCTAAATCTGAAATCGCTGACTTGACTTTATCACCTTCTAAAATCGAAACTTCACTTTCCTGCATATCGTCCTCCTCTATGGACAAATCTGAAACAAAACCTTCTCTTTCATCATTTTCCATTGTACCAAGATCTTGATCCTGTTGCGAAGCTTCCTGAGCATCTTGATGGGAATCCTCTAGATTCTCTTCATGTTGCTGAAATGGATTCTCGTACAAAGCTTCCATGATCTCGTCATCCATGAAGTCATCATCTTCTTAATATTTCTCAAGGCTTCCAATAAAACTATAAGCATGTTTGCAACAGTTCTGAACTAAATTTAATAATGGATAATATTCTTTATACCTTTCAAAGAACATGGCATGAAAATCCTTCAAACAGTAAATACAAGGATGTAAGGTAGCATCCTTCCTATCATCATCTTTAAACATAGGAAGATTCTTTTGCCAATCTACCTTCGGAATTTTATTTGGAAAACCTGGAATGTGATCTCGGCTCATGGGAGCATATCTTCTTGCAACCCGTTCCATCTTGAAAATCTTAAAGCTACTGATCTTCCTACAGTGGAGTCACTGTGAAGCATTGATTTCTGGATTTTTCAGTGAATGGATTCGCAAGGTGAATGATTTCAGCCTTCTTATGTCTGATCGTTGTCCACCATCAACAATCAGATCTGAACTTGATACATGTACTGGGGCAATTAATAAATTATATGTCATGTTTACAAGCTAGACCAGAGATTGACTGAAGCAGCGTTTATCTACTTCCGCTAATGCAAAGCAAAAGCGTTTCGAAGGGTACCTGGCATAACTTCAAGCTCCGTCTGTAGCTATAAAACAAATAACATCAACAAGCAAACCATTTTCTTCCCCAGTATGGTCCCCACTAAGTTAGGGCCTAGATTTGTCTCAGGCTGAAAAGACAAGGTTCTAGGTCCACATCAAACCACGCTCAGCCTCGTAGCTAGCCCTACGAGGACAGGAGAGGGCTCTCTCCCGGTCAATCTCGGAAAAGATAATCGATGGGGCTCGAGATGATTGTAATAAAAGCTACTTTTAGGCTAGGTATGAAGTGCAAAGTTATGATTTGAGTTTTTAGAGGTTTTTGTTGGAGAAAGGGACAGGCAAATTTTGGGTCCGAGGATGAGGCCTAGTTTTTGCAGAGTTCTGATTGGGGCAAGAAAGGCAATCGTTTTGATGCTTTGGATCAAATGAATGGATGGATTAGACCGGTGAGAAGCTAAGGAGGGCAAGAGGGTCTCAAGAGTCCTCCTCAAACAAATGAAAACATGAAGAATTAAACAAAATATCCAGGCATAGCATAGCAAGCCAATGAATTCTACCTTAATCACTCATTTGTTTAATTGCAGAAGACAAGAGAAAGGGAAATGATACACATAAATATCAATGAATTTACAAGTACATAGAGAAACACACCATCAAAACATAGAGCCACATTGATCCCAACAAGTGCTGCAAAATCCTGGTCCTTCCTTTGCCAAAATTGCATAAATAAAATGTACAATAGAGTGCCAAGCAATCCCAAATGTCCAACCCTGAAAATGACTTAGAAATTACATAGTATAGACAAGCCAAACCTATTCCCTTGCCTCTAGGGGTCGAGCTCATCATTCTAGGAGATGTTTGAACTAATTCTAAACAAGGAACTAAAATCTAGGTAGTCAAACAACTTACCCCTATATGCTAGGAAACTGATTCATTCATTCAATTTTCACCTTTTACTGAATGAATCCTCTAGAACAAGTTAAAATGTGTCAATATTACATCATGGTTATCAAATTACATCATGAAAGGTCAAAAGTAACACCAAGAAGAAAAACTAGTCCAAACTGGGTGAATTGCTGAGTTGAACAGTGAAAAATAGGTAAAAATCTCTTATGCGTCACGCCAAAATCTGTATGCGTCGCGCAACTTTGGAGCTGATTTTGAGGGACTTCCTGAAGTCCAAATTGAGACCAAGTGTGCTTTTTGGAAATCCCTACCTGTCTACTTTCCAACCCAAGTGGAATTTCTGGATTTGGATGTCATTTTCTCCTCCAAAACTTCAATCTCCCAAGATTGCTTCCTGTGTGTCAAAATAGGGGCAGTGAAGTTATTTTTTGAGTGTTTTTGACCTCCTGGGGACTCAAAACTTGCCCAAATTTCTTGTCCTTGCACCAAAAACCATGATTTTTAATGAAAAATCCAAAAATGCAAACTTTTTTTAATTTGGAGCTCCCTAGCAAAAGTGCGCGCCATGTGGCGCGACGCATAGGGAGAAAAACCTTGTTTTTTGTGCCAAAATTTGTCAAAATGCCAAAAATGCCCCAAATTTCTTGAAATTTGGGTTGGATCTTCTTCATTAAGTGTCATGCCAGGCTAAAGAGGCTTCGGCCAATATCTGAAGACAATCAAGCTCCCTTTGCCTCTTTTGCTTCTTTATTGCCTTCTTTAACTCTGCCTTTAAATTTCTGATTCGTGCCTTGCAGATCTTGTTCTATGCCATGTAGTGGAAATCCATGTGTCTCAGCAATGCATGGTCCTTATTGACCTTGTCCAACAATCTCTCTAAGTGGATGTTAACTCTCTCGAGATTAGACTCTCGATCATCATTAATCTCTTGCTCCAATGAAGTGAGCTCAACCCTTCTCCTTTGTGCAGCTTGGCGATTCTCGTGGATGTTTTGTAACTCCATGATAGCTCGCTGATCTGCAAGATGTTTGTTCCTCTGCTCCAAGTATTTCATAGTCCACTTAGCCCTTTCCAAGTCAAGGGATAAGGCTTTGATCTCTATTTATGCTCCTGAATGATCTCTCTAAGATGTGAACTTTGTGGGCCCGTATCTGTATCATCATCAAGAATGAGAATGAAGTTGTTCTCTTGTTCACCTGAAGGCCCCTCATCCTGCATTGGCCTCTTGCCTTTGTCTTGTACTTGTGGTGTTGATGTTGGAAGCGAGGCCCCTTCCACACCGGGTGGAGATAACACTCGCTTCGCTGCTGCAAATAAATGTCTAGTGCCCCTTTGATATGTGATGAATACCGACACACTAGCAGTCTCATGGCGCTCATACTGATGAGAAGTTCCACCTTTCTCATGCTTAACCTCTGATAATCCTTGTGAAGCTCTGAAGAAGTCACGAGAGATGAAATCATCCCAAGTGATTCCCTACAATCCACGCTGATGAACCACCAAAATCTTGATGAGAGAAAAATGGTAAACACTGTTAAGTTGCTGCTGACGAGTTTTGTGTTGCACAAGGGTGGTCATCCTCTCTATGTTTCGGCAAACGAAATACGGAATGTTCATCATCCGTACCCTGGTGAAATGCATGAGCAACTTGATGTGATAAGCATATAAACGAGAGAACTGTCCCTCACAGCTGAAATACTTCATGATCAATTTCATTAGTGGAGCATATTCATCTTTCAGATATCGGAATGGAAACACTCTCTTGAGCTGCCTCAAGAAACTGGTTTTAATGTATGGCTCATAATGTTGCCGGTCAATCTTCTTCCTCTTGGTCCATGGTTCCCCAATGTTTGGTATGCCGGTTGCTAGTGAGACAGATTCTAGTGTAAGTGTGAAGGTGACACCGGCTAAGGTAGCTTGATCTCCATGTAAATGCAGCACAAATAGACGAGCCAACTCATGATGAAATTGAACATTAGCCACCTTTTGACAAAACTCATAGCATGACTGATGCTGGAAACAAAACATGGCAAGAGGGCAGGCCTGTAATTCAGTGAGGGTGACTGGTTCTTCTCTGATATGTCTACCTCCTCCATGAGGCCTCCGGGGTGCATGTTCCTCCATGGGGGAGTCACTTTGGATTTCCATTTCATAATCTCATGAATGCTCAGATTCCATGACTGTTGTTTTTCAAACTGCCTTGGAGAAAAAAAAACGTTGGTGTAGGAAAACTGTGTTGAACTGCTCTTTTAGTAATGTGTTCAAATTCTGCCACTAAGGGGAAACAAATGAAACAAAGGACTGTTAGGAAGAGGGAAAGTAGTAAGGGATTAGGGACTATTGGGACTATAGGGATTAGGGAAATGTAGGAGGGTTTTGAGGGATTTGATGTAGGATTTGACGTATAGGGTTAGGAATTGTTGTGTAGGGTTTGAGGTGTGAGATTGGAGAATTTGGGACAGAGCATTTAGGAGAAGGAATTAATGATCTTGGGGGGGTAGGAAATTAAGGAATGATAAAAACAAGGGAGGAATGGGAAGGAGGAGTGACTTTGGTAGCAAAACACTGATTTTGAAACCCACGGCGATTTTCCTTTTGAGGTACTTTGGAGGTAGGGTTTAAGATTTTTGTTTCAATCATTATCATCCATAAACCACAATAACTTATCACAAAATTGGATGAAATACTCCACGCAAGTTATGGGCAATTTGGAGAAATTTCAAGCAAATTCGGGCTTTCAGGTGTATGCGCCATGCCGCATACCCAATGCGTTGCGCCGCATACCCAATGCGTCGCGCCATCCCAGTGCGCCGCGCCTCCCCAGTGCGTCGCGCCACCTGCTCTATGCGCCGCGTCGTCCAAGTTTCCTCCAACTTCACCCAAATCGCACACTAACTCAACCAATTTGCTTAGAGTGGCTTCTCTTTAGTCTTGGCATGCAAATGATATTGATCTTCATAAAAATATCTTTATAAAGACATGGATTTGATTTTTGACTCTCCAAGACCCATCTTTGTAATGTTTTGGCATTGGCACTTTTTCCATTTTAATACAACTCTGTTTTTAAATTTCCTTTTTGATTTTTTGACTAAAATGATGAAATTCTTGGCAATTTTTTGCAGGGATAGCTGACATGGAATTTGGTAAAGGAGACCAAGGTTGCGCCTGAAGAAATCAACTGAAAAACTTTTGAAAATTATTACAAAAACGAAATGTTGAATTTTCTCCAGCACAGAGTTTTGAAGAAAAGTCATAATCCATCCATATGATGATGAAAATCTTTGAAATAACAACTTATTAAGAATCTCCCTCATGATTCTGCTGGCATTATTAGACATTATTGAAGACCAAATTGACTAACCCTAGACCTAACGCCTAGTGACCAAATTTTCCTTGAAGACTCACTGAAATGAAAAAATTTGACCTTGACACCTTAAAATCACTTTGTAAGAGCATATTCGATCACTGGAGGAAGGCTGCAAAGACTAACACTAACACAGTGGATGGAGCTTCATTTGGGGTAAAGAGTGCTTTAGAAGTAGATTCCATTAATTGTAGGCAAACCAGTGACACCATTTTTCTTCAAAGTACGAAGGTTGTCATAATCCAACTATCCAAATCAAGCATGCCATAAAAGACTTGATGGAAATGTACCTTCATCATAATGAGAATTGCATTAGAAGTTTTGTGCACAAGCAAAGGTACGTTACAGCTTGAAAAGTATTTATTCTTTTATCCCCGTCATGTGAGTGATCATTAATTTTCTCCTCTATTAATGAAAATTAAGATTTTTCCTTGGGAAAAACATATAATTACAATATTTAATTAGGGAAATTTTTAAGGATAGAAATTTGTCATAAAAACATTCGCTAATTTTGCCAATGTTTAACATGAAAAAATTTAAATTGTTTAATGATATTTTTGTAAACTCATTCAAATTTCTAATGATTTTATATAATATCTATAAATTTTTAGTGATTTTTAAGATAAAATAGTTTTATCCTATAAAATTTGGGTGAATGATTTTTAAGAAAAATTGAAATGAATGAATATTATTTTGGAAAGAGAAAAACCAGCTCATCTATGAAATTTAACCCCTAAAATTTTGAATATTATTTTGGAAAGAGGAAAACCAGCTCATCTATGAAATTTAACCCCTAAAATTTTCCTGACTCCTAAATGTTAAGTTACAATCTCAATTAATTTCTAAAATTTTTCCAAAAATAATTTTGTTAATTAAATTAATATTTACCCACTTGATGATAATTTCTTTTTTAAGAAACCTAATTTATATATATATATAATTTTGGATTTTTAATATTTTATGAATATTGCTACACATTTAAATTATATTTTGAAAACTATAAGGATAAACCAAACTTTCTCCACATAAAGGAAAATTGTAAATCTTGAAACCTTTTATTTAAAAATCTTCTCAAATTGAAGTAGAATATTACATTGATGGACTTTTTAATAAACATGCATGATCATTTGAAATTACGCCATTCCTAGTTAATGTAATCTAGCAATACACAAAGATCAAGCTCTATTAAAATTTGTGTTTTAACAATGAGATTTCAATGTGTGTTTCATTACATTGTTTGAATGTGCAACAGAATTTCGTCCTATTTCATAGCATGTGCAACAGAATTTCGTCCTATTTCATAGCAAGAATTCATATATGAAAGACTAATATTATGATAATGATGAAATTTACTTTATAGAAATCTATTGAGAGAAAGTAAAGGATAGAACCTCAGTCCTGTGCCCCTTTTTTTTTTGGGTCCTTGCTCAATTTAGGTAAGCGAATTTCGTCCTATTTCACAACAAAAATTCAGAGAAGAAATACCTATACCTATATTATGATAAAGATGAAATTTACCTTATATACATCCATAGGGAGGAAGTAAGGGGTATGGAGCCCTTGTCATATGCCTTTTCTGGGTCCTAGCTCAATTTAGATAGTCTTTCGTCGAACTTTTTAAATTTTATTATATTAGACATTTTATATTTATCTTTTATTAATGCTTATGAAACAAGCCTTAGTTATTTTTTAAGGTGTGGCGCAGAGACTTACGTAGTAACAGAAGTTATATCTTTTTATATAAAGTTTTTTAGCAGTCATGGAATGTTGCTCAGATTGGTAAAATATTTCATTTTACTTTTCAACTAACAATGATAAGAATCCAATACCCCGAAAACCTAAGGGTTCCTCCGCAAGGTTCATCCATGGAGAGGGTGAGTCAGGCTCGTCTTACTACAGCTGCTGCCATAGAATTAGCTGTGCTTATTGCTCAAATACCATCATTGATTTATGTGTCACCCGTCAACACCTAAGGAATGTAATTTAATTCAAGTTTGAATGGAAATTACAATTTGTCCTTCGGAGAAAATGCTATAAAACTCCGTTTTTAGATAAGTAATTAATAAAATGATATCTATACCTTATCCTTGAAAACAGCATAAAATTTTCCCCCAATTGGAATTTCCGCACACAATCTAATAGTTATTGTACTGGTTAAGAAGTACCATTTAATTCCAACAGTTTTTGAAGAACTTTTCAAGAAACGCCATTAGAAATCCCAAGTAAAAATGTGTCTATCATTTAATTCCAATGGTCTTCCTTTGAACAATTCGTTGAAATTGTAAGCTTCGTTCTAAAATAGGAAGCACATTTAAAAGATACTCCCCTAAGATTATAAATCATATCAAAGACATCACTAAATATTTTATTTCGACTAAATGTCAATAAAGGGCATTAACTTGCAATCTAATGGCATGATAAAGCAAAGAATTTACAAAACACATCTAAAATCCCATCATCAGAAACAACAATGGCATTCATGCAATATCAATTAACCTGACTGACTATCATTTGGATCTTATGTTTGAAGAGTGGAAGTGATTACCCAGAGCTGCCATTATAATTCTAGTGCTTGGAAAGTTTCCATCACTTTATTCTTAGGTACTAAATATCACATCTTATTTACCAAACAATACATAAAATTTAAATCAGATGAAAACCAAAAAACAATTACCATTCGTAACACATCTATAACACTAGTTCTCTGCTGTGCTGCATTGATTCCACCATCCTCCAATTAATCTACATTTACTTGTCTCTTCTTTTGTACCGTTATTTTCCTCTCAACAATAGAGTAAATAAAAACTGAAATTGGCTACTATAGACAGTCTATATATGAACAGTTACAGTTGTCTTTCTTTTGCACCTCTACTGCGTACAAATTTTATAAATTCATGGTCTTATTTCATCGTAGCTTAAATAGAAACTTAAGCCACCTACCACTTCGTGCCCTCGTCAGGTATTATCCTTCAAAATTTTTATCCTAATAACACCATCTTCCCAAAAGTTCACTTTCTTTTATTTATTGTCAAGGGCTCAACTAGTGATGGAACTTTTAATTCTCCAATATTCTCTGCATATCAGTGTTTACGTAAAGTAAATATCCTTGACCATCCCACAGGAAATTGTCTACTTCCAGTTTGCTTATAGTGTTTAAATCACCTTCCATAATCTGACAAATTGAATAGACTTCATTCAATTACCATATCCAACCCACAACAAAATGTGAATGTCTTACCCAAGTGGCTCTGATGCAACAACCAATAGCAGAAAGTCAACTGAAACCACTGTTGGTCTCATCATAAGACCCTAAAATCGTTCTCCCTACAGCGTGAATGGTCTGATTCTAAAGTATGGAGCAGACACAACTTCAAGACATTTTAAATTTCTCCTTTCAGATTTTAAATACACTTCCTGAATCATTTTTCTATTTGTAGATAACAGAAAATAAATTAGTGTCGCATTCAATCACAATCAATAAGCATTCAATGCTAACTTGATTCGACATAAAAATCCAATCTCCAATTGGAAATGAAATTCGATTCTAAGACTATAATCATTCCAAGTACTATACAAAGCTGTGAACTTTGGCTCACTGGCTAAGATGCTCTCTTTCCTTGAATGACAGGTTCTTGCAAACGCAAGATAATACATTTCACATTTAAGTTAGTAGCAACCCAGCAAAAAAATAAATTCAATCGATAACTGCCCTTCAATTTTGTCAACCAAAAATGGCTTTGAGACTTTCTTTCTCGTCCCAAAGAAAAAATTCACATACTTTTGGTACATTCATTGCCAAATGTAGCCTCGCATAAACAGCAACACCGAGACAACTCCTAGAACAATTGCCACAGGTGCCCACTTCTTAATTAAAGCCTGCAATAAGGTAGCAACATAGGAACAACAATAATTAAACAACTGGAAATTTTAATTCACAGAAATGTAAAAACAGTCATTGTTTACCCTTTTAATGACTCTGGCAATGACCATCCTGCCACCCACATCTTTTTTTTGTAATCTTATACTTGTATTGTACTTAATAAATAATAAAAAGTATATTTCAAACAAAGGATGTTTTAATAAGAAAGTAACCCACAAATCAGATATAAGCTACTGCATTACAAATATAGACGCTATCTTAGGTGCAAACAAGAAATGCACACTGTAGACAATAGAAAAAAAACAGCGTGCATCTTTCTAGATTTTTCTCACTCCTCCAGGTATTTTTAGGTTAGGAGTATCGAACAATCCTAGACATACAACCAAGATATTTTGAGAGACCTAGACTAATGTTCCAGCTATAATCCCTGCATTTTGACCCAAAGAAGCATGTAAAACCTGTAATGATCTCACTGAACGTTGATCAAGCCCTGTTGGTAACCCTATGAGAACCCAACATGAGTCAGACAAGACTTAAAAAATGAGGCAAAAATTCACAACAGTTTTAAAATAACGTGTAAACTTAACTAGCATTAATCAAATAACAATTTAACTTGTAAAAAGGGAAAAAATAGTGAGAATTTGTGAAAGTGGCAAACAAAATAACATCACAAACCGGAAAGAGTCAGAAGAGGAACCAGGACAGCAGAAAAGAAACATGACGCTGAGGAGAAGCAGAGGAGCAGTAAAGATTGGTAATAGCAAAGAGTTTCATGATTATTCTACAAGTCAGATAATGTGCAATTCTAGGTGCCATGATATTTTCAGATCGAGAACTTTACGTTGTTTATTCTTAATCTCATATTTCTTTATCTTCAAACTTGCTTTTAGTGAGAACCCGGAGGACACTGCTTCTGAAAGAAGAACAAAATAATCAGTGGTCAATTGTTAAACTAAGAAGTCAAATAAGGGGTCCATAGGGTTGATCAAAATAAATGCAAACTTTTATCACAAATATTCCTAAGCCACTAAGGAGCAGAAGGACAATTTAGCACATGACAAGAGTGGGTCCTTGCACAATTAATTAATATTGAGGGATAGAGATGAATGGATCACAGAATGATTTCAAGCTAAGAGCCAGATACCCCATAGAGCCCATTCTAACAAAGCTAAAGGTTCAAGAGAACAAGTTGAAGGTGGCTTTATTTTCAGTGGTATCAATATCAAGACTACTCATAGCAAGAGGCCATGAACAAGTGTGCTTGATATAATGATATAATTGTTGGAGTCGTTACTATAATCTCTACATTGGAATCATTATAATTTATATGTAATTATGTCTAAGGCCATATTCCTTAATTTTTTATTGTATAACTAGGTATGTTTAAGTCCGACCTAGTCAAACTTGATACATAGGATCAATAAAGCTCTTGGAGTGTCTGCCCTTGTTTTGTGAACCCATAACCCCCTTTTAAAGGGAGGCCTCCCCACCATGAAAGGACAACTCAAATACTCATATCATCTCATTTTGTGATCTTCTTGATTTGAAATACCAAGTCTTATCAGCCTAAAGGCACTTAATTTTGGCATTTTTCTCTCTTTTTTTGGCATTTTTCTCTTAGGCACACTTGTGTATTTCTTTTTCAACACTTGGATTCGCTTTTGCATTCTCTCCAATGAATTAGATGTATCTCTCTCAAGCACACTTGTAAGTTGTAACGAGGTTATTTCAGAATTTGTGTGAGATTTTGTTCCATCAATTTCAGAATTTGTGTGAGATTTTGTTCCATCAATTTTTTATTGACCCTTGTAAATCTCAAAATGGCATCAAAGGTGTAAACCTTTCTCAATTCACTTCAAGGCTGATCCAAAAACTATTGGCTAGTGGCATCATATCTTAGAATGCTGAACTAGGATTACCTCATACTTTCTAGGATTTTTTCAATGGGTTCTAGAAGTATAAACCCTAATTTATCTTTAGACATTATAGAGGTCATAGAGTAAATGATGGATCCATCTTACAACGCAATTAGATGTGCACTCCACATATTGGTCCTTCACTTTATAGAAATGGATTGTTGAATCTCGAGCAACAACGGATATCATGAAAAACTAACACCTCTCTGATTATCAACATTATCACATGTGAGAGTGATCATTGGTAAAACTCAACTCTGCCCATTTCAAGATGTGATGATGCTCTTATTGACACTAAAAAAAATTGGGGAAGTCCACGTTCTAGGAACAAGGTACAATATTCCCACTTCTTATTAATCACTTGCACCACTGAAAAGGTGGCTAAATCAATGGGTAAATAAAAGACATTGACGATGATTTTAATGTGGTCACTTCCATATACTTTAATGAATCCAACCATAAATACAAGTTGGGGAAACCAATTTCTCCTTCAAAACAAAAAGGATGTGTTCCTATAGTGTCTAGTGCTAATGATACTCGCAGCGCGTGGCTTCAAAATTTGGGTCATACAAACTTTTGGTCCTTGCGACAAATGAGTCATTTACAAATGTTTGAACACCTTCCACAAATTGAACCACCTAGGTGGTGCTTATGAAGTATGTCACTAGGGGAACATCATTAGGAGTCCTCTAAAAGCGATACATGCATCTCACCCCCTTAAATGCGAGACAGGAACCTAAATTCTAGGGAAAGGCAATTCTCTATGCAACACATATCATCAACTGTATTCCCACTAGTTTCATTCATGCCTCAAGGTATGACCCCATATGAGAAATGGTATGGCTTCAAAGTTCAAATCCTTAATACCGCATTTTAGAATTTTTGGATTAAGTGCATTTGCCAATATTCCCAAGGCAGAGAAAAATAAATTGGAACCGAAAAATTATTGTTGTACAATGGTAAGTTACAATGAAATTTCAAAGGCTATTATCTATATGGTCCCTCCATTCATCAAGTTATATTGTGATAGAACAAAGGAATGTGGTATTTGATGAAGCCTTTTCTCATGGTCTACCAAGTCCTTCTCAACTACGTTTCATAAATATCTTGCACATAATTTTAGTGGATCTCTCTTCTTAACACTTTCATGATGATTCTCCTCCTAGGGTATGTAGAAAATCCACAAAATTTTGATCTGCTAATATGAACAATCTAAAAAACACTTTCTTTTCATATAGACAAATAATTTCTCTACTAAACTTTGCAGTGGAATAAGAACATAAATAAATCACAGTCACACAATTCAAAACACAGTTTTTCTAGGGAAACCAACTTGGAAAACCCTCTACTTGCTTGAGAATTTTATTGATAGAAACTGAGCAATTGATCTCTTACAAATACAACTGTTTCAATCTGAAAAAACTCACTTATCTTTCCTGCTTAATCTAAGCTTGAAACCACTGCAAGAAATGTTGATCACGCTACCCTCTTCCTTCTTCAATACTCGCACAAGCTCCTCTTGCATGTTTTATCTCTCACAAGCTTCACACACAACCCTGTGCAACCTTCCCACAAACCCGTGAGCTCTATTCTCTTGACTCACCAATTCATGCTCACAAGACAATGATCAAATTGTGCCTTCGTTCATCTCAATTCTAGAATTTGAGATTTAGTCACTTGTCCTTTTCCTAAATTAACTCGCACCAGAAGACAAGAAACTCGGCCTTCAACTTCAGCGCATTAGTTAATTGTTTCATAACTCGTCCTAACTTTTAGCAACGAATCCTAAATTATAGGAATCCGTCTTAACTTATAGGGAACTTGAGCATGCTAAGGAGAAACTCATTTTGGTCCCTTTGATTAAGGAATTAATTCAGGATCGCTTTCTAGCTATTATTTTCAACATGATATTTCCTCAAACATTCTTTCTACAACGATATGTTAGATGGACATTGACAATAAAACTCTTACTAAATCACCTAAAGTCTCTTCTATAATGAATCAACCTTCTAATGCTCCTACCACTATGCCACACAATAGTGTTAAAGATATTCCTCCATCTACACTAGAAATACCAAGGCTTGTGCTCGAATGGGCTTTCTCTACTATTTCAGATTGCCAATTTCATTCCTAAAGGTGAACTTGGTCCTCGTTGGCATACACAAGCTCCTCTCACCAAGATCAACACCAACAAAGACTCTTCTACTTATAATCAAGCCAAAAACTCTCTTGAATGGGAAACAACTATGGTTGTTGAGTATGAGACTCTAATCAAAAATCAAAGATGTGAATTGATTCTTTTACATGAAGTTAAGAATCCTGTTGATGCGTAAATTGACAAGCGTAAGGGTAGGCTTGTTGTGAAATGTTCCTCACAAAAAGGCATTGACAATATTGAAACCTTTGCTTTGGTTGACAAGATGGCCTCTATCTTGTGTGATTTTATCTATAGATGCTTCACGAATATGGGAAGTTCATTAGAGGGATGTCAAAAGTGCTTTCCTTCATGGTGATCTTCAAAAAGAAATTTATATGTAGCAACCACCAAGGATTTTTCAAGAAGGTTCAACACCATTGGCCTACTAACATAAGAAAACTTTATATGGACTAAAGAAAACTTTTTCGAACATTGTATGAAAAGAAACACACATTTTTATTGGTTGTGAATTTTCTCGATGGAAGTGTGACCTTAGTCTCTACATTTGTCATCGGGTAATCATTATTATTCTGCTCTATGTGGATGATTTCATTCTACCCAATAACTCAATGTCTCATATTAAATAACTAAAATGATGGCTTCAAGAGTCATTTGAATTAATTGATCTTGGACTACTTCACTACTTTATAGGTGATTGATCTCAAAGATCTCTCTCTCTTAACCTCAATGTGATTTTCAATGAAGCTTCAAGTTGGAGGACTATAGATAAATTAACAACCTAGTTGCCCCTGGGATGAAGTTTCTACAAATTGTCCCACTCTTTAGTGAGTAGTCTTCTCTACCTTAGTCATACTCAACCAACTATTGTATTTGTTGTTAATGTGTCCCTAGTATTTGCAAGAACGTCATGAGAGTAATTGATAAGTGGTCAACAATACTTTGTGTTATTTGAAGGGAACCACTCATATGGGAATCCATTATGCAATAAGAGACCCTATTCATCTTCAAGGATTCTCTACTATAAATTGGGCCAATGATGTTGATGGGCATCACTTCACCTTTACATACTTGTTTAGTCTTGGTTCTGGACCAATTTACCGATGTTCTAAGACACAACAAATTGTGATTCTATCATCTACAAAAGCTAAGTATGTCAATGCTCTATCGACCAAAAAGCATCATATCTAGATGAGGAACATCAAAAATATAAACATGTTTATCTTTGAATGCACTATATTTGTCATCTCTATGCTTTGGGCCATATTAGACTCATGTTTGTTCCTTCAGTCATTTAGCACGCTGATATCTTCACCAATATCTTGTCAAGATCCATCTTTTCTATTTTGAGGCATCATACTAGTGGGGAAGCTTTCAATTTAGGGGAGATGTTACAACATAATGGCATCTCTTTATAGCCCCAATCAAGCTCAAGGGGGGTTGTTGGAACTATTGGTGCTAATTTGTATAGATGGCCACAACTCATGTATCATTATTACTTGTAATTATGGTTAAGGTCATATTATTTATTCATTTAATGTATTACTAGTTATAATTAAGGTTGACCTAGCCAAACTTCATATGTAGGCTCCATAAACCTATTGTGACATGTGCCCTTGTTTTATGGAGCCACAACCCCCTCATGACAAGAGACCTCACTCGTCTCATCTTATGATCTTGTTGATCTACAGTACCATGTGTTATAAGCCTAAGGACACTTAACTTTGCCATTTTCTTTCTTGTGATTGGCATTTTTCTCTTGGGCATGGTTGTGTATTTTTCTTTTTAATGGTTGTGCTTGGCTTTTGGAATCTCTCACTCGCACAAGAGACCTATCCCTATCTAGCAAAATTTTAGTGGTATTTGGCCCCATCAATTCTTTTATTGATCCTTTAAAATCTCAACACTAATGACATTAAACATGGAGAATGAGCTAACCTTGCTATAACATAGATTTTAATTAAATGAAGGTTTCCCTTCAACATAAGTACTCACCTACATTTTGGATTAAGTTGTATGCAATCAAAAATAAATTAGTAAGGTACAAGCAACTTGTTTCTAAGGAGATTTGTACATGTTCCTAACATGAGACAATGAGAAAATTAACACATCTACCTTATGTCAACACGATACTTCAAGTGCTTGACATAAGGACACACAAATTGATTAAATGTAAAATATGATGCATTTTCATAGAACACATATAATAGAATTTTAGCACTAATAAAATCTTCATTGACCACAAACAAAATTTCTATTATAACATATGGTTAAAACTTAAATTCGTGCTCAAAAGCATCTTTGTCTTAGTTGGTAGGTCTTCCATGATATGGACTTCTTCTTTAAAAGGATATCAATTTCACGAGAAAAGAAAAGATTGTTAACGTTGGAAGTATGATGTGCAGTGCCATTAATGAAGGCATTGGGATGCCAGTGAAGAGAAAGGTAAGAGGTTGAAGGACATGAAGAACAAGAATTAATATATTATTTGCTTAATGATGGGAAACTAAATAATATTGAATAATCTAGAGAATTGATCTACATGGATTGCACCCTTCAACTTTCATCTCAAAAATCACAATGGCTAAAAGGTAAGGGTCACCCAACATACAGGATGAAAATGGAGCCCCCTAATCTATAACAAGCTTCCCTCTAGTTGGAAAATTGAACAATATAGAAAGTCTAAGTTCCTAAGGATCCAAAATTTGTATAGATTTTTTGAGGATTTGGATTGATTTAGAATTTGGAAAATCTCCTAAGGGTATTGCTCCACCATGCACGAATCTTGGAAGACGATAGAACTTCGATCATGCCTAAAATTTCTTTGGATTCTTATCAAATTTTTGACCAAAAAGAGGGTTTACTTGCTCCAAAATTAGCTTACTTCGAAAGAATCAACGTGTTAGAGTGAGAGAATATAAGAGAATAGCTTTGTTGAACTATTATCCTAAAATACAAAAAAAAAAATGAAAATGAACCAAAGCTTTGAGAGAAATGAATTTAAAGCTATCTTGATTAAGGTCGTTAATAATGATGCCATCTATTGCCACAGTCTAAGTCACCGAGTTCAGTTTCCTGTTAGAAATCAACATCAATGAATTTGCAAAAATAAAATAAGCCAAAAGCATTTGATAAAATTTTCCATCAATTTCACAAGTGTGTGTGTGTGTGGTTCTAGCCTGATCAAGGTTCGAGTCTTGTTGAATCCTACAAGGTTACCAATAATCACTAAAGGAAGCTAATCATGATCATCTCCCTGCAACCCATAATCAAAGAATCACATCAATGGGTGCAATAGGGCCCTATCCATTAATATGGAGCTCAAAGATCGCAAACAACAAGGTGGGGAGGTATTTGTCCGCCATACAGGTCCAAGTATACCACAATAGTTCAGATTTAAACTCCTACTCAAAATCTGAATCAGTCTAAGGGTCAACTCAAACTCAAACTAAAAATGACGTCAATGTTTTGGTTTACACTAAATATTTAAATTTTAATCAAGATATATTTTTTAAAGACTCCAAACCACAATAGACAAAATATGCAAAGTCTCCTCATGTATATACCATGTAAGGGTGGATATATCAAAACAGTACCAAGCGCAATGTTGAAAATGCTTGTGATTGATGTCAAAGGTTGTCCAAACCAATGTTGGACAAAGCGGGGATGAAGTGGGTGCGTTTTTTGCAAGCGAAGCATCAGAAGCATCATTTTCCAAAAATCCTCCAAAGAAAAGCATCCCGAAAGCATCTATTATATATGTCATTGCATTTATATTCAAAAAAAAATCCAAACTACCAAGATAGTTGTAGAATATATCAAAGCATGCATATTGTAGACAAATCAAGATAGAAATGGCATCCACAATACATTAATGATTAATTATTTGAGCATCAACCATCTAGAATCTAGATTATTCTCCTCTCGTCTACCTTTGCCTCTACATCAATTATTTAGGGATATTAGTCAACATTGCCCAATTTTGGTCAAACTCCCTAATCCAAGCATTATAATATGGTAGAAAAATCTTAACATGCCTAATCAATGATTTTGACTTGAGTGAAGGGTACATTTTTGCTAAGGCCATGACAAAGGAATTCAAAAATCAACACCACCAACACTGGGGTACATATAGGGCTTGGTGCTCTTGATTAAATGCCAATCACATACACTCATACATGATATAATTTAATCAAATGCTACAATCTCATTGATCCTGAAATCCTGAAAATTGTTAAGTCTGTTGAATTTGGAATGGGATATGAAATTATATTTTCGCCATTTGAAGTCCGATGAGATTGGAAACAGTCTCAAACATCTTGAGTCATTTCATGGTAATGTCAAAAATTTAAGTAAATGGATGAAAATGAAAGACAAAGATTTACTTTAAAAATTTAGCATTATCATTAGGGAGGATCTAGGAAGAGTCTACAGAGCATCAAAAGAGCACCTTGGGAGTGTCCAGGAAGCACAGTTTTTCACATAGCAGTTCGAAAATTCCAAAAAAAAAAAACAATGCCCCTTTGAACCATGCAAGAGATTTCTGGAAACCATAATGAAACCACAATTTGGGCCTGCGGGACCGTGCCAGAATTCTGGTTCGAACATACAAAATTGTAGTTTGGAACCGTCATGGTTCCAAAAGTCTAAGAAGCGTGAATTTTCGGCATAAACCTCTCCTACTTGGCACTCAATTATGCCACCTCCTCTCTCTCTCTCTCCTTGATGGCACTCGTACCTCTCTCTCTCTCACTCAATGATGTGTTATTCTCTCTCGTAATGGATTCAATGTAACTCCTCTTACACCCTCTTACACACATTAAAGTAACGTTATAAAAAGATTCTCTTACACACTCTTCAATGCATATGTAACTCCTCTTAATAGCATGATTTACTAAGGCATACGTACTCCTTCTTATGGCATGATTTACATATGCAAGACTCCTCCCCAAATGGAAAATGTGAGTTACTCCTCAAGGCACGCGATGTTACTCCTCAAATTGCTCCTCCTCACGTCATGCATACCTCCTTCCTCCTCCTATATATGTGTGTGCTTCTCATCCTCTCTTCGCACTCACTTGTGCATTGTGAATGGAGAGTACGAAGACTAAAGAAGAATTGTGAAAGAGAGAGAAAGGGTCTTGAAGAGTAAGAGCAAATCTTGGTGAGCCAAAGTGATTTAGTGTATGCATCAGCTAATGCTATCAGAGGTCTTCTTCAGATTTGGGTGAACATCTTCGTTCTCTCATTGTATTTTGTATCTTTGTTGAACAATTGATTTCTAATAAAAGAAGAATCTAGTTGGGTTTTTCCCTAGTCATTGAACCTAAATTCTTTGTGTCTCCTTGTGTTCTTGGTTGTCTTTTGTTTTGCATATGGTTTATATGGTGTATGTTCTATCTACAATTGCTTAACTAATAGTGCAGAATAAAAAAGTATTGGTATAAGTAAATGTTGCAGCGTAGAACTTTAGAATTTCAACATAGTATCAGAGCTTTGGTGAAGACAAGTCCAAGAAATCAAGATCTTCTCCCTCTTCATTTTCTGCAGAAATATCAGTTGTTACCCTAACTCGTTTTCTACTGAAATTTATCTTGTCCCTTCTATTTGTAGTCCCATTTCTACTAAAAAAATCACTTATTGTCTCTTCTATTTGCAACTCATTTTTTGCTGAAAAAACACTTGTTGTCCACTCTATTTACAACACATTTTCTATTGAAATATCAAGTGTTGTCCATTCTATTTGCAGCCATTTTTCTGCTGAAATATTACTTCTCGTTCCTTCTACTTGTTGCTCATTTTCTGCTGAAATATCTCCTCTCTTTTGTTGCTAAGATATCTCATTTACTGTTGAAATATTTCTTGTTGTCTCTTCCTATTAGCTGCTGAAATTTTGAGCAAATCAAGATGTCTTCCTCTTACTTTAAGAATGAAGAGAAGTTGGTTGATGCATCAAACTTCTTCCCTTGGAAGGCCATATTGGATATTACTCTTGAGGAACATGATGTTTTGCTGTATGTTGGAGGAGAGGTAGTAGAACCAGCGGAAAACTCCAATGTTGCTATCAAGGTCAAATACAAGAAAGGAGAAGTCAAGGCTAAAAAGATTATCCTTGATTCTCTTGGAGACCACCTCATCACTTATGTCTCCAATTTGAAGAAAGTCAAGGAAAGGTATGACAAGTTGATTGGAATGTATCAAGTTAACAACTTGAGTTCAATTCTTGCTCTGAATAATCAGCTCAAGGATATTAAGATGAACAAAGGAGAGATCATTCAAGTGGAATTCATGAGGATATCAAAGATCAAAGATCAATTGTCAACTTCTGGTGAAGTTGTTTCTGATAAAGAGTTGGTGTTGATTACGCTTGGAGGACTTCCTTCTTCTTAGGAAACTTTTATTACTACCATCAGTAATAATGACAAGTTTCCTACATTTTATGAGCTTCCGGGAAAGTGCAATCAACAAGAGGCCAAAATGATTTCCAGAGGAAGAATTCCCAAGCATGAGGAGAGAGAACTGACTGCCTTTGTTGTCCAAGGCAAGAAGAAGAAAGGATGAAGAGGCCATAATTATTCAAAGAAACCTTCTCCCAACGGGTCCTCTAAATCGAGCAGAGAATTATCAAACGTCCAATGTTACAACTGCCATAAGAGTGGCCATTATGTTCATGATTGTCCAGAAAGGAGAAGAGAACCGAGATCCAACTTCAACAATCGATCCAAAAAATTTGATTATAGAAGAAGAAGAGAAGCTCTTTCTTCTCGTAAAGAGAGCGTTTGTCCTTCAAAGAACCCAAGGTGTGATAACAATGTCGTTGAAACACAATCAGAATACTTTCTTGTTTCTTCTCTTTCTAGTTCCTCTCTTGCAGATTCCTGTGATGGTTGGTTGATAGTGGTGCCTGAAGGCACTTTACTAGTTATAAAGAAGTGCTCTCAAATCTAGTTGAGAGGGAGACAAATTTGAAAATCATTCTTGGAGATAACTCTACATATCCTATAAAAGAATCTAGTTTTGTTTCCTTCCATCTGGATCAAGGTAAAACTATTTCACTTCAACAAGTTTTGTATGTACCTGGTTTGAAAAAGAATATTGTATTCATATATGCTTTAGAAGATAAAGGAATGAAAGTTACTTTTATAAATGGTAAAGTTCTCACTTGGTCAATGATATCTACCATGAGAGATGCCTTCACTCTAGGATCAAGATGTGAAGGTTTGTACAAAGTCAATATAAGACTAATTCATGCATTGATCCATGACAACAATCATCAAAGTAAACTTCGGCACCGAAGGTTCACTCATTTGCACTATAAAGCATTACCTCATGTGAGAAAGATGGTTTCCAGAATGTCGGAGATTAAATCTGATCATGATGGTGTTTGTCAAGGGTGCGCAAGTGGAAAGCAAGTGAAGGGACCATTCCCTTCAAGCAAAAAGCAAACCTCGTCAGGTACTACATCTTGTACATTCTAATTATGTGGACCAATGCCTATAACTTCTCTTGGTGGTTACTTGTATTATATAATATTTGCGGATGATTTTTCTCACAAGACATGGATTTATTTTCTGAAAAATAAAAGTCAAGCATTTAACATGTTCAAAGATTACAAAGCTCTAGTAGAAAAACAAACTAGAAAGCAAATTAAAATCTTCAGATCTAACAATGGAGGAGAGTTCACTTCCAATGATTTCAATGACTTCTGCAAAGAAGCTAGAATCAGAAAAGAGACCATCGTTCCATATAACCCAGAACAAAATGGTGTGGCCAAGAGAAAGAATAGAACTATCATGGAAGTAGTCAAAGCTATGTTGCATGATCAAAAACTGCCAAAGTTTCTATGGGGAGAATCTACGAACACAATCGTTTATGTACAAAATAGATCTCTTCACCGTGCCCTAAACAACAAGAAAAGAGGAACATGCTGGAAGCTTCAGCTAAGAAAGGTACGTTTGTTGGTTATTGTGAGAATTGTAAAGGTTACAGAATATACATACCTGGTCAAAGAAATATATAATTTAGGAGAGATGTAACATTTGATGAAGATGCAATGCTTGGAAAGGCAAGAGACACTCCTCTTCTTCCTACTAATGTTGATGGACAAGATGATGTATTTGAAATACAAGAAGATCTTGACACTGAAACTGATCTTGCGAATGAACCTAAGGAGCCCAGGGACCCCTTGGATCCTCCTCCATGTGATCCCCTTGGTAGAAAGAGGCCATTATGGCTTCAGGACACTCTTCAAGATGCAAACATGCTTCCCCCGAAGGAACCTTCAAAGAAAGCAAGAAACCATGTCGGTTCCAAGGATATGTTGTAGCCATGAGCAACATTATTCAAGCTGAACCATGCACTTTTGAAGAAGTTGTGAAAGATCAAGTGTGGAAAGATGTAATGGCTAAAGAATATGATTCCATCATTCATAATGTATTGGAAGTAGTTCCAAGACCCCAAGGTAAATCTATTATGTCTTCTAAATGGTTGTATAAAATTAAACATGGTGCAGATGGCAGTATTGAAAAATGTAAAGCTAGATTTTTGACCATAGGTTTCTCTCAAAAAGATATAATAGACTATGATGAGATCTTTGCACCAGTTTCCCATTATACAACCATTCATTCCATTGTGGCTCTAGCTGCGAGCCAAGGATGGTCTCTTCACCAAATGGATTTGAAGACTGCTTTTTTGGATGGCTACCTCAAGGAAGAAGTATTTGTGTAACAACCACAACGCTTTGAAGTACATGACTAGAAAAATTCATGTGTGTAGACTAAAGAAAGCCCTCTATGGTTTAAAACAAGCTCCAAGAGCTTAGTATGCCTGCATTGACAGCTTCTTGATGAAGCTTGGTTTTACTAGAAGTAACGCAGATCCAAATCTTTTTTCAAGACAGTCCAAGGTATGCCTTTGAATTTGGTATTGTATGTTGATGATTTATCTATGCCCGGTAGTGAACCTCTTATTCTCTAGTGTAAGAGGGAGTTAGCTTTCAAATTTGAAATGAAAGATCTACATTTAATGCACTACTTTCTAGGTCTAGAAAAAATCGGTGAAATTTTCCTTTCTCAAGGAAAATATGTTGTCAAGCTGCTAGAAAGATTTGATATGATAGAATGTAAATCCATGAATAATCCAATGGAGATGAACTTCAAGAAGTTGTGTGGTGAAGTTGCAGGTCCTAATTTGAAAAATCCTTCTGAGTATCGACAACTGAATGGGGCACTGATGTTCTTAGTGAACACTAGACCGGACATATGTTTTGCGGTCAATACTCTGATCCAATATATGATTAAACCATTTCATGCACATTGGCTTGCTACAAAGCATGTGGTGAGATACCTGCAGGGGACCATCAATCTGGTATTGAAATATATTTTCGGTGATATAAGACTACATGGATACTCGGATGTTGATTGGATTGGTAACTCTACTGATAGAAAAAGCACATCTAGGTGTTTCTTCATCTTAGGATCTGCCATGATATCTTGGATGAGTAGGAAGCAAAAGCCTGTAGCCCTCGACACAACTAATGTTGAGTACATTGTTGCTAGCATGGCTAGTTGTGAGGCGGTATGGCTGAGTAAGCTCTTTATAAAGTAGTTTGAGCATGTGCTAGATACGACAGTAATTTACTGTGACAATAAGAGTGGAATTCAACTTGCAGAAATCTCGTGTTCCATGACAAGTCTGTGCATATTGAGATCAAATATCACTATATCCGAGTTATGGTGTAGAGAGGTGCAGTAAGACTCCATCATATAGCAATTGATGGCCAGATCGTCAACATTCTTACCAAGCCTTTGCCGAAAGGGATGTTCTTGGTTTTCAAAGAGCAACTTGGACTGACGGATGTGACCCTTCCTAGAGAGGGTGGTCATGGATGATGTGACTTGGCTGTGTGAGATCCTTGTCATGTGTTGACAAGTAGATCCTCCCAAGCAGAGATGAGACTTGGTTGAGCAAGATCCTTATCATGTGTTGACAAGTGGATTCCCCCAAATAGAGATGAGACTTGGTTATGCAAGATCCTTGTCATGTGTTGACAAGTAGATCCCCCCAAGCAAAGATGAGACTTGGTTGAGCGAGATCCTTGCCATGTGTTGACAAGTGGATCCCCCCCAAGCAAAGATGTGACTTGGCTATGTGAGATCCTTGTTAAGTGAGTTATACCCCCACGCAGAGATATGACTTGGTTGTGCAAGATCCTTGACAAGTGGGTTATCCCCCCAAGCAGTGATGAGACTTGGTTGTGCGAGATCCTTGTCATATGTTAGCAAGTGGCAATCCCCCCAAGTGAATATAGGGTGACGGATGAATCACCCTTATGATGATTCTTCTTCATTAGATTGTAACATCATTATTCCAAAGCAGAGATTACAGAGATCCATGTGTCAGAAATAAATTTCTCCCTAACGGAGAGGAAGTGTTGAAAATTGGTAGCAGAGGGATGAATTTCCTTGAATGAAATTTCATTTCTGAATATTCTAGAGTGACATTCTATAAATAGAAAGTCATGTCTATCATTGCAACCATGACTTTCCAAAGTTAGTAAGTCACCTTGTATCAATTGGCAATCATATATATATGATGGAAAATCACTTAACTTATCCTTAATCAATCTCAATTGTTTATATTAATCATCAATATATTTAATATTATTATTATTAAAGTGAAATTACATGTAACCTCTCCTACTTGGCACTCAATCATACCACCTCCTCTCTCTCTCTCCTTGACGACACTCGTACCTCTCTCTCTCACTCAATGATGTGTTATTCTCTCTCTTAATGGATTTGTTGTAACTCCTTTTACACCCTCTTACACATTAAAGTCTCATCATACAAATATTCTCTTAAACACCCTTCAATGCACATGTAACTCCTCCTCTTAATAGCATGAGTTACTAAGGCATGTGTACTCCTCCTTATGGCATGAGTTAGAGATGCAAGATTCCTCCCTAAATGGAAAATGTGATTTACTCCTCAAAGCATGTAATGTAACTCCTCAAATTGCTCCTCCTCAAGTCATGCATACCTCCTTCCTCCTCCCATAAATGTGTGTGCCTCTCATCCTCTCTTCACACACTTGTGCATTATGAAAGGAGAGTAAGAACTTGAGAAAGAGAGACTCAGAAATACCACAGAAAAATTGTGTGCGTGTGTGTGAGAGAGAGAGAGAGAGAGATAATCTTGAAGAGTATAAGCATATCTTGGTGAGCCGAAGTGATTCAGCATATGCATTTGCTATTACTATCAGAGATCTTCTTCAGTTTTGAGTGAACTTCTTTCTCACATTGTATTTTATATCTATGTTGAACAATTGTTTTCTAATAGAAGAATTTGGTTGGGTTTTCCCCTTGTGGGTTTTGCCCTAGTCATTGGACCTAAATTCTCTGTGTCTCCTTCTGTTCTTGGTTGTCTTCTATTTTGCATATGGTTTATATTGTGTATGTTCTATCTACAATTGCTTAATTGATAGTGTAGAAGAAAGAAGTTTTGGTATAAGTAATTGTTGCAGCATAGAACTTCAGAATTTCAAAATAATTCCATAGGAATGAGGAGATATCAAATATTTTGTCAAGATGACCCAACCAAAGTACAAGCAGACCCCATTTGGATACCCTATCTTTGAAGGCACTTTTACTCCAATTACCTAGCCCAAATAGGAGCATAGAATACATGGTTAAAAGCTTATTCTGAGACCTTTGCAACGATTTATGGCATGTCTTCTAAATCCTCACGGTTGAGGAGAAATGATTTTTTGAATATTCACTATACATTCTGCCAGTTGCACCACTTGACCCTAACCCAACATCCAAACACACTATAAATAGGCATGAGAAAGGCATTTCTAACCACTTGACTCAAGCATTTGGTTATGTTTTAGGAAAGTGAAGGACCAAGTTTGAAGTTCATAGTACATACTTCATGAATCGAGAAGATCTGAAGTGAAGCCGAGTTGAAGCAACTTTCTGTGGAAGGATTTTGGCACATTCTTTGAAGAGCTTTTGGCATTGTTCTTGTTAGGGTTTCTAGTTTGTTTGAGGTTTGTTTTTGAAGGTTGAGTACATATGACTTTGGAGGCCAAGTAGAACGAATTTTGTCCCTATAGAGGCCGAGTTCCAAGCATGTCTTGAGGCCGAGTTCCAAGCATGTCTTGAGGCCGAGTTCCAAGCATGTCTTGAGGCCGAGTTCCAAGCATGTCTTAAGGCCGAGTTGCAGTTTTGATTTGAGGGTCGAGTTCTTGTAGAAAAAAACACCTACAAGCTAATAACCTCTTGTATGCAATTCATCAAACATTTAGCTAAACTATGATTTCTGACTCCAATAAATATTCAGCAGCAATGTATTAAATTCCATTACATTCAACATCTATTTGCAGCGGAAATGAACAACAAACAATCACACCATTTGGCACAATATTTTTGGAAAATTCCCTTGGAATAACCTTGAAGGGAAAACCAGTCATAAGAGGGAAATCTTATTAATGAGCTCACAGAAACTTACAATGAATTTTATAGTAGAAATTTCTAGTAATAAATTCCTTGTACTTATCTCCCAAATCTTCCTCAAACTTTGTGCACTTTTTCATCCTCGAAAGAAGCGCCAAACAGTTGTATTACATGCAACTTCTTTTCTAGAATTCTAGGTAGATTTATAAGTACCAGTTTTACAATATTGTACAACATTCACACAACAAAAACCAACACCTCAAAATTTGTACCTCATGCCTTGATTTTTGTGTTTATTAAATGTTGTACGGACCTGTAACAATTTTGTATGGATCTATAATGTACAACATTTCTAATGTTCCTCCTCGAAATGCATGCCAAATCCCTAGAATTTGATCTCTCTTTCAATTGCAATAAATGCTGGTAAGGTGCCTTGGGATTTGTGCTCTTTCACCAAGAACTAACCCCAGAGAAAGAAGAAATGAATCCGACCATATCTTGTAAAGCATGGGCAAGAATTACCACTCCTCAAACTCTTAAGATAGAAGGACATATCAAGAATAAAAAGGTTCAAGAAGTGAAAGATCACATCGAGAAGGAAGAAATGAATCCAACCATATCTTCTAATGCATTGGCTGAAATTACCACTCCTCAAACTATTAAGATAGAAGGACATATCAAGAAGAAAAATGCTCAAGAAGTGAAAGATCACATTGAGCATCAAAAAATGAATCTAACCATACCTTGTAAAGCATTGGAAGAAATTACCACTCCTCAAACTCTCAAGATAGAAGGGAATATCAAGAAGAAAAAGGTTCAAGCAGTGAGAGATCACATCAAGCATCAACAACAACTTCTCCAAATTTTAAAGGATAATGCCACTTTGGTGCAGAATCGAATGGAACAACAGGTAGATCAACATCACAGTGAAAAAATTTTTGATGTGGGTGATTGGGTATTTTTACGACTACATCTCAAGCAAGCTATTTATGAGAAGGAAATGTTGGCAATACTGCATGTACTTAAGAAATGAATACCTTATGCAATGGGAAGACATTTCAAGGTAAAAACGGATCATGATAGCAAATACATTTTAGATCAAATATTATCTTTAGAAGAACAAAAAAAATGGGTCACAAATATGTTGGGTTATGACTTTGACATCATCTACAAAAAAGAGAAGCAAAATTTTGTTGCAGATGCACTCTCAAGGAAGGATGAGGATGTGGAAGCATTGTTTTGTGCTATTTATATTATCCAACCAAATTGGATAAATGAAGCAACGGAAGAATGGAAGAAGGTCGAAGAAGTGTGGCCACTTATTCAAAAGTTGCAGAAGGTACCAATTCAAACAATATTGACAAAACTTGAAAATGAAGGAAAAATCATGTTGGAACCTGGAGCAATCATAGAAACAACAACCCAACAGCTACGAAATCGATCAATTTTAGAGTATCTCCTCGAGTGGAAGAAATTACTCGCTGAAGATTCTACATGGGAGGAAAATAATTTTATATAGAAGCATCAAGAACTACTCAAGCATTGAGGACAACACTTTTTGAAAGAGAGGGGCATGTTAGGACCCTATATTACTAGTGTAACCCGTTATTGTTAGTAGTACAACCCCCTTATTATATTTTTGTAACCATGTAGTCCCCATATTGTTATTATTGTGCCCCATAGAAGCCCACTATTGTTATTATTGTGCCCTTACATTATTATTGTTATGTCGGCTTTGATTATATTATGACCCCTTAGACTCCTATATATAGAAAGGAGGTCTTGTCATTTGTATGGTCAAAGAATTGTTCATTTGTGTAATATAAAGGAGGTTTCCCCCTCGAAGAGGCTGAATTCTAAGGCGTTGATTTTTCTTTTCTGTCTTTTTGTGAGTTGGTTTCATAACATTACAATGAACTTCCAAAAATTTTCCAAGGATGAAATAATGCTTTTGATCTTGCAAAATAACTTACATCAAACATTTAACTCAATCCTACAACAAGAAATCATTAATACTAAATTCAGAAATAGACATAAATAAAAACTAGAGATGCATGTGAATAAGCAATGAAAAGAAGGAAAGAAAATGATACAAAAGGGCTCTGAGGTTCCTAGGATGGCCAAGCCCAAGGAAACTCATAAAACTATGGAGGAGAACAAGATTTAGAAGCTGAACATGACACCAATATTCATTATTTTCATCAATAGAATTACATCCCTACAAGAAAATACAATGGATCTGCAAAAAAACAAGCTCTCTCCACAATAACACTAATGAAAATTTCTCTCTAGAGGCAAATTCAACTTGGTACTTATAAAAAATGATTAGGAATCATTTCCCGTGAATGGAGGAAGATTTCCCCACCAAAATCCCTTGATTAGTGGATCTAGTCCCAACACTAGGAATTTGTGTTAAATAGCAGGGAACACATTCCTAGATTTTCTCAATCATTCCCTAGAGGAAAATTCAACTTGGTAATTATAAAAAATGATTGAGAATCATTCCCCATGAATGGAGGAAGCTTTCCCCATCGAAATCGCTTGATTAGTGGATCTGCTCCATTGATGAGTGGAGCAAATTCCTAGATTTTCTCAATCATTGGAGTTCCATAATTTGTGCCATAATTCCATAATATATTATTGAATTATTATTTATTATTGATTTTATAGTAGTAGGGAAGAAGTCCCTAAATTATCTCCTTCTCCAACTCTTCATAACCTGCCCAATATTCTTATAATATTCCACAAAAAATAAATAGTATTAGGCACAAATATTCAATTATTCATAAACCTTCCTAATGAATATATTAAAGTTAAAAATAAATTATCTAATGCAAAAAGAGAGGTTTAATGTGCTAAAGGATGGTCATAGGCCTTAATTTATGTTTTAAATTAGAAGCATGGGCCTTAATTTATGTCTAATTTAGAGGCCCATCATACCCCCCTACTAAAAGTGTTGCTCATCCTTTGAGCAACTTAGTGACCTCATTGTGCCTCATCCATGGCCCTGGTGGCCTCTCTCTTGTCAATTAAGAATCTTGACTGTAAGCTCTACAAGGACAAGCCAAGAAACATATTTTTGCGAAGAAAAATCCTTGGTTTTTGAGACCATTAGTTTTCCTTCTTCCCCTTATTCAAGATGGTTCTCGATTGTTTTTTCAGTTTGGCAAGTTATTCCACACCCTTATCAACATTCTTCTACCTTGTTCCACCATTTATTTTCCTTAGGACTGCCTCTTGTAGGATTTCCGGGTCACTGTAATTCCTACAAGAGCATCCTGTAGAAAACACAATCCATTTGTAAACTAAAGTAAAGGAGTGGAAAAAATGACATAAATGGTGGAGGAATGAATGGTAATGAGTGGTAAAATAAAAATGTCAGTGATATGGGTCTCTTTATGATCCTCCTTTGCTCTTTGACCATCCTTCTCGCTGACCTACAAATGGAAATTTCATGAAAACCGAGAGGATGTTTTCTTTGTTTGTTTTTTCAAGAATTAAGTGGGATGGATGAATGATGAATACATAGTGAATATGAAGTGGATGGAGGGCTTGGAGTGTTATGGTGACCTTGGCCTTCACAAAAATTTATTCTTTTAACTGTTTTCCTCATTCCTTCAAATCATCACCCTTCATAATTTGACTTTTCAACGTTGCATAAGTGAATGAGTGAGTTGCAATTAACTAGCTGAAGGCATCTGAGACTGTTGACCAATTCTTAGCTTATAAAACCTCATCTCTCATGCCCTGACAACCAATTTCTAACTATAATATGTTCAAGAAAAGAGGTCAAGAAAATTTCATACCTGTACCTACTTGATGGTTGTTGGAGAGACATGCATGTTATGCACAGGTGTTGGATGGTGATGTTGATGATCCTGATGCCGCTGATAAGCTCTAAAGGAGCTTCTTTGACCTCTGGATCTCTTTTAAAAGATCTCACTACCAATCTTGTAGGTGTTATTCGGTATCATGTAGGTTTATAGGACAACGACTTGTTTTCTCCATATGTAATATTCCTAATTAGCTATGGCTAATTGGAATATTCAATTTTGCTCTATTTTGCCTATTATAGTTATTTTTAAATAAAAAGGTGAAGGGGGAAATAACTCACTTTTAGAATAAAGTCTCTTCCTAGGTAGCACAACGTTGTGACTTAAGAGGAGCCAAGGGGGGAAGGCCAAAGGACCACGCAAAGATGGGGGCCCACACAGACACTTGGAACTGCACAGTTGGATAGGTGGCTTGGGCTTTAAGGTTTTGGAGAAGGGCCAATACTATAAAGGAGATAGGATCTCCCTCATTTGGATCATTCTGGTTATGGGCATTTGTGATAGTCATTTCGACTTAGAGAACGTTGGTAGTTTAGCTAGTCTGCAGCACTATTTAGTACATTGAGTGTCTCCATTCGGAGATCTCACCCTTAGCCCCGGGGGACTTCGAGTGCCTGCTCGGGCAAGGTATTTCCATTGGCATTCTAGTAGTAGATTCATCATCATTTCAGCAGCAGTTTCATCAGTATTTTAGCAGCAGTTTCATCAGCGTCTTTGAGGAACTGCACAGAACTCCAAGGGGGTGATTTTCAGGGGTCGGTCATTTCAGAAAAGCTTTCTAGGTTTTTCTGGGTTTTTTTAGTAGAGTCTGATTCCAAAGTTTCAGCCTTTTCTGAGGAGGGGACCAGCCCCAAATCCTCATTCGGTTTCCAGTAGCAACAGCAGCATGACAATTTTCTAGCAGCTGGAACACAAATCCGTGTGAGGCCATTCCAGGAAATCTTTCTGGGTTTTCTGGGTTTCTTGAGTAGAGCCCAGATCCAGAGTTTCAACTTTTTCCAAGGAGGGTACTAGCCCCAAATCATCATTTTTTTCTAGCAGCAACAACACAATAGCAGCATCCACGCAGAGAGGCCATTCTTGTCATTATGAGAGTATTTCTTCATTTGCCTTGTGCAAGTCGAGGTGCCATTTGTCTAATCACCTCTTGTACTCATTTATTGCTCAGAGTAATAAAATGGATTAGCATTTCTCACTACATTTCTTCTGTATCTACTTATATTTCTGGTTTACATTATTATATGTTGTTCTACTGTTATTTTATCACTTCTGGGTTATTATATGATTTGTACATATTTGGTTGGAGTTTTTTCTAGGGTTTGAGGAATATTCTAGGTTAGGAATATTACAGTGGTATCAGAGCATAGATCTAGCTCAACCTGTGGGGCTAGCAATCTATGACACCGAGGGAAAAACCTTATATCTGTTACAGAGGTCAGAGATACAGAGACAATGAACGTAGGTTGGAGAATACCTATGGAGAGGGGGACTATATTATTGTGGTAGACGCAGAATAGGAGGAACCTATGGTAGACACAAAACATAGAGAGCCAGTAGTGGACATAGAGCAGATGGCAGATGAGGATGGGAAGAGATTTGTGGACATGCTCCTCAAATCTGTGCAGGATCTGTCAAGGCAAATTGAGGTGATAGGGAAGAGATTCACGATAGTAGAGGCCAGACAGCATGAGAGCCCACGAGTTTTCCAGATTAGTGAGGGATCAGGTGCATCCCATCACTTGCCAGAGCAGTGTGATATTGCGCAGCAGGTGGCCTCACATGTCCCTACATGCTCTACCATGCCCACCTGCTTAGGAGTAGACACGGGGGCCATAGCCCAGTAGGAGGTAGAGGCTGGACATATGGGCGACTATTTTGCAGAGTACCAGGCCTATGGGCAGGAGTTCAGGGAAGCCCTCTCATTCAGAGATTTTTTTTAGCTCCAGCGGGATAGTAGACCCCGCGATCATCAAAGAGGGTACTGGCATTACCATGATGGTGACACCCACCGTGCAGCGAGTAGATTCCACTTGACAATGTTTGATGGCTCATCAAATAGTTCGGCAATGTCTTGGGCGGAGAAGCTGGACATTTGTTTCTAGCTTAGCCGGCTGTCGGAGATAGAGGTCATCAAGGTGGCAACATTGCATTGTGATGGTGAGGCCTAGGATTGATGGTTACATGGGATGGTTACACTAGGGCACTCCACAGTGATGACATATGCTGAGTTTACTAGGAGACTGATGGAGTGATTTGATCGGAGGGATCCAGAGCAGCATTTTGTTGAGCTGACAAGGCTCAAACAGAGAGGGATCCCAGAGACCTACATTGTAGATTTATTGATGGTCTCCGTGATGGTGCCAGACCTATCCATGGTACAGAGGGTCTATATGTATGTTGAGGGGTTAGAAAAGCCACTTCAAGGTTTAGTCCGATCGACTAGACCAGCCACACTCCAGCATGCTATCAGTAGGACTCGGGATTTACAGGATGCCTCACCCAAGCCCCAGACACTTTACTCCCAGAGACAGACTTTCCAGTCTAAGGGGAAGGATGTGAGGATTCCACCTCTAAAGGAGAATCCAGGATGAGTACAGCTTGACGATGATGCTAGGAGGGAGCTAAAGAAGAAGCGGTTGTTCTTCACTTGTCAGGAGCCATGGGCACCAGAACATAGGTGTGCTGCTGGTAAAGCACATTTTATTGAGGTCTTGTCCAAGAGAAGTGGAAAGGAGGATGACGAGGATGATGTGGAGGCAGGAGATAGCCATGTCGTACAGGGTCCTTTTTCCACCACCACCGCCAACAGTAGGTGGTGCATCTTTTGCACCCACTGAAGGTGCCCTTGCAGTATTGCGAGGAGTTCCCAAGTATCTGATGCTACACGTATGAGGAATAGTTCATGGCCAGAGAGTATCAATGTTGGTCGACAGTTGGGCGACCCACAACTTCATCGATGCCCAAATGGTTGAGCGAAGAGGTATACAGACAGAGAGCTTCGATGGGTTTTCAGTATTGGTCCCAGGAGATCAGACCATGATGTGTGCTCGTTACGTTCCAAAGCTTTTAGTGATGATGGGCACCTACACATTGACTAACCACTTTTTCGTGGTCGATATTCTAGAAACCAACATGATACTAGGTGTTCAGTGGCTTATTACTCAAGGGAAGGTCACAATGGATCGGAATACCCTAGAGATGGAGTGGGATGATGAGAAGAAAGGGATGCATGAGAAGATACGAGGATAGAACACATATCTTCCTCAGACTATGTCACCTCATCAGATGGAGGCAGTCTTCTGAAAGGGAGACATAGAGTGGGTAGTGGAGCTATGTGAATCAGAGGCATGGATTATAGGGTAGATGATACATCCAAAGATCCAGTCCATCCTTGATCAATATGCCATAGTGTTTGGACAGATTCCACCAAGAAAGCCACCGGATCGGGGGTTTGAGCACACTATAGAGCTTGAGCAGGGCATCCAAGCAGTGATCACCACCCCCTATAGGCACCCCAAGGCCTATCGGGATGAGATTGAGCGAGCTAGCCAGGAGATATTGGCCATCATGCATGCATTGTCTAAGTACGGCAGTATCTGGTGGGTAATAGGTTCAGGGTGAGGACTGATCACAACAGCCTCAAGTTCTTTTTGGAGCAGAAGTAGTTACAGGAGAGGCAGCAGAAATGGATCAGCAAGATCCAAGCATATGACTTTGATATTGATTATGTCAAGGGAAAGAACAATGTGGTCGCAAATGCCCTTTCATGTAGACCAGCCACGTTGTCTCTTATGAGCTTGGACACACACTGGAGGACTCGAATTTTAGTAGAGTACTCCAAGGATAGGTTTTCATGTGAGATTCTAGATGGGCACATGGTGGATGACAAGTACAAGGTGATTGATGAGATCATCTACTACAGGGATCATATCTTCTTGATTGAGGGATCTCAGCTCAAGAAGAAGATACTTCAGGTGTCACATGACTCACCATTTGCAGGACATCAGGGGTTTACCAAAATTTATAGGGCCATCAGGGAGATGTTCTCATGGAAGGGCCTCAAGGAGGACGTACTCCAACATATCTAGGAGTGCGACATTTGCTAAAGGAACAAGGGGGAGATGAGCCATCCCGCTAGTTTATTGCAACCTCTTTCCATTCCAGAGGGGAAATGGGAGAGCATTTCAATGGACTTCATCACAGGGTTGCCCATTGTACAGGGCAAGGATTGTATCTTTGTCATCGTTGACCGACTAACGAAGTATGCCCATTTCTTTGCCATATCCGCACACTACACAACAACACAGGTGGCCGAGCTGTTCTTCAGAGAGGTTTTTAGGCTACATGGTCTTCCTAAGACCATCATTAGTGACAAAGACAACCATTTCTTGGGCGGGTTTTGGCAGGAGCTTTTTCGGCTAGTGGGGACAAAGTTGACATCGAGTACCAGTTACTACCCACAAACAAACGGACAGACAGAGATAGTTAACAAGTGGCTGGAGGGATACTTGCGTAACTATGTCAGTGGGTAGCAGAGGGCATGGCTGAAGTGGCTACATCTGGGGGAGTACTGCTTCAACACTACACATCACATGTCCATCAGCATGTCACCATTCTATGCTTTGTATGGATATCATCCTTTATCTTTTGCTGATGTGATGTTTGGTGCTATCAAGGCTCTGAGAGCCAAGATTTGGATCCAAGAGAGTCAGGGTATTCTCTAAGCTCTCAAGGATAACATGGCTACAACACATAACCAACAAAAGCTATATGCTGACAGGGGTTGGGTGGAGAGACAGTTTGAGGTAGGAGACTTGGTTTATCTATGATTGCAGCCATACCAACAGTCATCACTAAAGCAAAAAGGGGCTGAAAAGATCAAGCCCCGCTTTTACGAGCCATACAGGGTGATACGCAGAATTGGACAGGTAGCATATGAGTTGGAGCTGCCCCAAGGAAGCAAGATTCATAACATTTTCCATGTATCATGCCTGAAGAAGGAATTGGGGTAGCATGTGACAGTGACAGATGAGCTACCCCCCATGCATGATTAGGGCATTTGGTGTTACAACCAGAGGCTATTATTGATGCTAGGGAGAGGAAGCTGCGAAGCCAAACGATCCAGGAATTCTTGGTGAGGTGGAAGAATTTACAGGATGAAGATGCCACTTGGGAGGGTGAGAACATTTTACAACATCCATCACTTCAGTTGCTTGAGGACAAGCAACATTTTTCTGGGGGAGACGGTAATATTCCTAATTAGCTATGGCTAATTGGAATATTCAATTTTGCTCTATTTTTCATCTTATAGTTATTTTTAAATAAAAAGGTGAAGGGGCACATAACTCACCTTTAGAATAAAGTCACTTCCTAGGTAGCACAATGTTGTGACTTCAGAGGAGCCGAGGGGGGAAGGCCAAAGGACCACGCAGAGATGGGGGCCCACGCAGACACTCAAAACTGCACAGTTGGATAGGTGGCTTGGGCTTTAGGGCTTTTGAGAAGGGCCAATGCTATAAAGGAGAGAGGATCTCCCTCATTTGGATTATTCTGGTTATGAGAATTTGTGATAGTCATTTCAACTTAGAGCACGCTGGCTATTTAGCCAGTCTATAGCACTGTTTAGTGCATTGAGTGTCTCCGTTCGAAGGTCTCACCGTTAGCCCCAGGGGACTTCGAGTGCCTGCTCAGGCAAGGTCTTTCCATTGGCATTCCAATAGTAGATTCATCAGCATTTCAGTAGCAGTTTCATCAGCATTTCAGTAGTAGTTTCATCAGCATCTTTGAGGAACTACGTAGAACCCCAAGGGGGTGATTTTTGGGGGTCGGCTATTTCAGAAAATCTTTCTGAGTTTTTCTTGGTTTTTTTAGTAGAGTCTGATTCCAGAGTTTTAAAATTTTCTGTGGAGGGGAGCAGCCCTAAATCCTCATTTGATTTCCAGTAGTAGCAGTAGCGCAGTAGTTTTCTAGCAGCTGGGATGCAGATGAGTGTCAGGCCATTCTAGGAAAGCTTTCTGGGTTTTTCTGGGTTTCTTGAGTAGAGCTCGGATCCAGAATTTCAGCTTTTTCCAAGAAGGGGAGCAGCCACAGATCATCATTTGTTTTCTACAAGTAGCAGCAGCACAACAGCAACATCCACGCAGAGAGGCCATTCTTGTCATTCTGAGAGTATTTCTTCACTTTCCTTGTGTGAGTCAAGGTGCCATCTATCCAATCACCACTTGTACTCATTTATTGCTCAGTATAATAAAATGGCTTAACATTTATGGCTACATTTCTTGTGTATCTGCTTATATTCCTAGTTTACATTATTATATGTTATTCTACTGTTATTTTATCACTTCTAGGTTATTATATCATTTGCACATATTTGGTTGGAGTTTTGCTGGGGTTTGAGGAATATTCTGGGCTAGGAATATTACACCATATCTCCCAAAGGGTAGACTAGATTGAGTTGAAACTTTTTGAGCATGTTGCCATGATTATTATGCACCTCCCCATAGAAAAATTTTGGTCAATGGATTCATCGATCTCTAAAAAATTAAAAATGACTGAAGGTGATGGAGGTCGATTTCATGGAAACCATGCACTAGAATTTTCTGCAATTGCTTGGACATGTTACCATCATCCGTATGCATCTCGCCATGAAGCAAATTTTTAAATAGATGCACGGATATTGAGAAAATGCAAAAATGGCTGAAGGTGATGGAGGCCAATTTCTTGGAAACCGTGCACTATACTTTGCTGAAATTGCTTGAGCATGTTACCATCATCCATATGCATTTCACCCTGAAACAACTTGCAAAATGGATTCTTGGTTTTCAAGTTATGGCAAAAACAAATTTATTCTCTATGTATTTTTGCATCTTGTAGTAAAACAGAGCATCCTGTAGTTTTTAGGACAATAAGGAAAATGAGTGGTAAAAGCTTGAGAATGATGGGTGAATGGTAAAAATATATGAGGGTAATGGATTGGCATGGCCTTGGCCTTGTTGGGGAATTTGAGCGAAATATGAGAAAGTCAAAATTTGACTTCTTTTGACTAGGCTTGACCCATTTTCTTTTGATACCAACTTGTTCTTGTTGCTTGCATATGTTGGAGAGTACATGCATCCATGGAGAAATGATTCTTTTATTTCTTCTCTTCCTTTTTTCTTATAGGCCTTCTAGCTGCCTCAATGAGGTTTTCAACTAGTAGGTCTACCTAGGTGCCTCAAAGGAGGTTTTCACTTAAGATTTTATTTTTTTCTCTTTTTTCTTTTTTTTCAACCCATTGAGCGCCTCATGGAGGTTTTCACTTAGGATCTTCTTTTTTTCTCTTTTTCTTTTCTTTCAACCCATTGACCACCTCAAGGAGGTTTTCAATCAATGAGCCAATTTGAGGCACCTCCAAGGAGGTTTTCACCTTAGATTTTTATTTTTTCTCTCTTATTTTTCATTTTTTTTTCTTCTACCCTACTCTTCTTGAAAAACAAAATCACTTTCAAGTATAAGAATACTTGCAATGGAGCCATGTGCACATCAAGATGACAAACAAAAAGATATGGAGGCTTGAAATGTATGCTTTGACATGTACCTAGATTTTAGAGAACAAATGATTTGACTTTGAAAGGATCAAGCATAGTTGAGGAAAAGAGTGTTGTTGCAACTTAGTGACTGTCTGGAACCATATTTGAATATAGTTGTGATGTCCTTGGTCCTTTTGCTAATTTGGATCATTCTTCATGTCTTCTTCTACCATGACCTTCACATCTTCCTCTTTTTGTTGATTGTTCTCTTGAATACACAGAGGATTTCATGGTAACCATGAGGGAGTGCTCTCGATCTCTAATTTTGATGTCTGCTCTTCATCAATCACAGCCCATGGCTCTGTGGTCTTCTTATTTGAATATTCTTCTTTTGGATGTGGTCCTTCAATGATATCAAGATGATCTCCTTTTTGCAATACTCTTCTTGAGCTATGGTGAATACCATTGAGCTCAAGAGGAGTTGTTTGCAAGTGTTGTACCTCAGCATTGTAAGTGGGCTGAGCTACTTCAATGTGTGGGTTTGGAAATGGTGGTACAGGTAGTTGAGTGGGAGTGTATATTTCAAATGGATTTGGATGGGGTTATGGTTGTGGTTGAGGTGAATGGTAAGGATAACATGGAGTTTTGGTATGGAGGATATTGAGGAAGATACTGAGGATATTACGGATGGCTCCAATGAGTTCCTTGCCAACCTTGTTTCCAAGTTTGGTTTTGGGGTTGAGATGGCCAATGTTGCCAATGAAAAGGTGTGTTCCAATTACTTTGAGGTGGATATGCATAGCCTTGAAATTGGGAATTAGGCTATTACATCATATTAGGTTGAATAGGCTTCCATGGTCCTCTTGGAGCTACATAACATTGTTGCATTGGCAATTGACTTGCTCCATTGTTCTCTTGGTGAACTTCCTTCAACCTTGGTAATGGTGGACAATGTTTAACATCCTGTGATTTTGCAACACAAATATCAGCATTTTCATTTCCTTTATCTTGCATCCTTAAAATTTCTACTTGTTTTCTTAGATTGCTAAGAATTTCTGTTTTAAAATCATCAAACAAATTTCCAAGTTTAGTTGCACTTACCGATCTTGATGCTGATTTACCTACTCTTTCTTTTCCTAATGATATGTGTTTGCATGTTTCACAAATTTCATCAAATGATAATTGGTATACATCACCTCTACTTGTGATATTAAGGATATCAATCCATTCATCCCTAATTTTTCTAATTAAGAGGGCTTTTAGAGTGTCAAATCCTAAATGGTGTAACTTTGCCCTCTTAACATTATACATGAACCTCTCTATTATATCCTCAAGGCTCTCATCTTCTCTTCAATTCATTCTAAAGATATCTTCCTTAAGATTGTGATCTTTATATTTTTCTAGGAATATCTTTTGCATATCATTCCATGATCTCATTGAATTAGTCCCTAAACTCATGAACCATTTAAGAGCTCTATCCTTCAATGTTGCTAGAAACAATTTCAATTTTTGAGTTTTTAGTAAGTAACCATAAGATCTACAAACAATCTCAAATTAAAAGAGAAAGGTTTCTGGATCCTCTTACCTTAGACCATGAAATTTTGGAAGAAAAGATGGAGGGATGTTCTTCATGTGCACACTTCCATCAGTATCTTGAATGGGAAATCCGATAGGATCTTCCTCATTGTCATCATCGCCATCAATTTCTTCTACATTCTTCACCATCTTCTTCTTCTAGATGCAAAAGTGAATGGTGATATGGCTCTTAATGCACCATGTAATCAAAATGGGGGGTGGGTTGGTGTTGGAGAATTTTGTTTTTGTTTTTATGATTGAATGAAAACTACAATGCAATGCAATTTTCTACTTTTTAAATTAAATATGCCTAATGAAAATAATTTTCTTTGTTTTTGCAAAAATTAAAAAGAAATGAATCAAATAAGGAAGAAAACAATGCATACATTGACACCTCCCTCACAACAGCACCAAAAAGTGATGTGCCTCGGTATTGCAATAAGAATGTTGTAACCCCCAAGGCTACTAACTTTAATTATCAACCCAGGGTTCGTACAAACTTAAGAGGTGTCGTCACTATATGTGTGGCATACAATGTGTCCTTTCTTTGTTCTCATGATGTAATGGGGTGCATGTACTGAATTCAAATCCTAAACTAAATGCAAAAAATGAAATGTTCAAAATGGAACCTTAACCTATTGCAAGAAAGAAAGTACAAGGAAAGAGACATAAATTCAATGCTAAATCACACCATTTCCTAATTAATTGCCAAGAAACTATGCTTCGAAATAATGCTAAATTATCATGAAACAAATGCTACTATCTAAGCATTGAAGCAAAAATCATTAAATATCATTAATGTGCAAGTAAAGGGACCGAAATATTATGTTTTTGTCCTTTTTTCTTTTCATGCAAAATCAAGTATGCAAATTAATTTCTTTTGGTGATGTGGTAGGTGAATTGAGGATGTTGGAGGTTGGATGGAAGGGTTAGGAGATGGTTGGATGGTGTGGTAGAACCTTGGGAGGCTTTTGGTGACTTCCTAGAGGTTTTCTCTCAATTCGGCCTCAAAACAGGCAATTTCAGGAAAACCTATAGGATGTACTAGACCTACAGGATGATCCTACTAGAAACCTACAGGATGATCGTGTAGGAATTACAGTGAACATACAGGATAGAGCCGAGAGAAAAACGTGGGGTGTTGGAGATGATGGGAGGCCTAGGAAAGGTGTATGATGGGTGGAATGGAGTGGGAAAATTCCTAGGATCACTCAGAACTCGAAACCAAAGTCGGGAGATGGATGGATTTGCTCAAACAGCTTGGAGAAATTTCCTTGTGAAATGGTGAAAATGGCAAGGGTTTAATGACCAAGAAAATCAAATAAAAATTGGATTGGAAATTTTTTTTTATTAACTAGGATGTCTTAGGTCCCTATTCCAATTGGAATCACTCAAAAAATGCTTATGTTAACCCATGAAAAAAAAAATAAAAAACATTACTAGTTGAAAATCTAGAAATTCTAGAACTAGTGAGCTAGTAAATCTAAAAAATGCCTAACCAAATAAAGTAAAATGCAATGGGGTAATTTCTTTTATGAGCTAGAATGATTTTTTGATCTAATGAAAGTGGAACCAAGTTGATTGAAGCTCATTAGCATGCTCTAAAAAATAGTAGAATTTTATTGTTATTTACTAAAAAGGAGGTCCCACAATCTAGATTTAGGAGTAAGAAGACTAATCCAAGAAAATAAATAATTATTATGAACTTCCAAAGATTTTCCAACGATGAAATAATGCATGTGATCTTGCAAAAGAACTTACATCAACCATTTAACTCAATCCTACAACAAGAAATCATTAATACTAAATGTAGAAATAAAAAGAAATAAAAACTAGAGACGCATGTGAATAAGCAATGAAAATAAGGAAAGAAAATGATACAAAAGGGCTGTGAGGTTCCTGGGATGGCCAAACCAAAGAATCTCATAGACATATGAAGGAGAAGAAGATTTAGAAGCTACACATAACACCAATCTTCATTATTTTCATCAATAGAATTACATCCCTACAAGAAAATACAATGGAGCTGCAAAAATAGAAGCTCTCTCCACAATAACGCTAATGAAAATCTCTCTCCAGAGGAAATTTGACTTGGTACTTATAAAAAATGATTAGGAATCATTCCCCATGAATGGAGGAAGCTCTCCCCACCAAAATCCCTTGATTAGTGGATCTAGTCCCCAATACTAGGAAATTGCGTTAAATGGCAGGGAACACATTTCTAGATTTTCTCAATCATTTCCTAGAGGAAAATTTGACTTGGTACTTATACAAAGTAATTAAGAATCATTCACCATGAATGGAGGAATCTTTCCCCACTAAAATCCCTTAATTAGTGGATCTGCTCCCTTGATTAGTGGAACACATTCCTAGATTTTCTCAATCATTGGAGTTCCACAATTTGTGCCATAAGTCCATAATATCTTGTTGACTTATTATTCATTATTGATCCTCCAATAGTAGGGAACAAATACCTAAATTATCTCCTCCTCCAACTCTTCATAATATGCCCAATATTCTCATAATATTCCACAAAAAATAAATAATATTAGGCACAAATATTCAATTATTCATAAACCTTCCTAATGAATATACTAAGCTAAAAATAAATTATCTAATGCAAAAAGAGAGGTTTAATGTGCTAAAGGATGGTCATAAGCTTTAATTTATGTTTTAAATTAGAGGCATGGGCCTTAATTTATGTCTAATTTAGAGGCCCATTAGTGTGTCACCATGGGTAGCCCCATTGCTATTCGTTAAAAAGAAAGATGGAACTCTGTGCATGTGTATGGATTATCTCCGACTAAACAAGCTGACTATTAAAAATAAATACCCCTTACCCCACATTGATGAATTGCTTGACCTAGTGAAGGGAGCGACATTGTTCTCAAAGATTGATCTACGTTCAAGGTACCTTCAGATCAGAATAAAAGAAGAACATATGGAAAAAGAAACATTCATAACTCGTTATGGGCATTACGAGTTCGTGGTCTTACCCTTCGGGCTGACCAATACTCCCACAACCTTTATGTGTCTTATGAACAATATATTTCATCAATATTTGGACAAATTTGTGTTAATTTTTATTGATGATATATTGATTTATTCCCGCATTATGGAAGAAGATAAAGAGCATCTCAGAATAACATTGCAGACTCTTAGAGAACACTATTTGTATGCTAAATACATCAACTGTGATTTCTTTAACAAGCAGATTCCAAATCTAGGCCACATCATTACCAAGGATGGAATTGTGGTGGACCCAAAAAAGATAAAGACCATAATGGAGTGGTCCATGCAAAAGGATGTAGTAGATATAAGATCATCTATGGTTCTAGCTGGGTATTATAGGAGATTTGTCAAAGGTTTTTCCAGAGTAGCATACCCAATTACCTCCCTACAAAAGAAAGGAAAAGCCTTCAAGTGGACAGCAGAATGTCAAAGAAGCTTTGACTAGCTTAAGCATTTACTAACTACTGCGCCTATTATGAGTATTGTAGATCCAAATAAGGATTATGTAGTCTGCACTGATGCTAGAAAGGAAGGAGTGGGTGGTGGTCTTAATGCAAGAAGGCAAAGTGATTTCCTATGAGTCTAGGAAACTCAAAGAGTATGAACAAAAGTATTTAGCCTATGATTTAGAGTTGACAGTTGTCATTCATGTGTTAAAAATGTGGCGGCATTATTTGATGGGAAAGAGATTTCTCCTAATGACTGGTCATTATAGCTTAACTAACTAAATTAAACAACCCACTCTAAATGCTAGACAAGATAGATGGATTGACTTCTTAAACAGTTTTGATTTTGAGATAAAACACTTGAAGGGTAAGGATAATCGGGTTACAGATGCTTTGAGTTGAAAGGTACATTGCATTTATGAAATATCTTACAGTGAGATATGGACCACCTTCCAAGAATTAATCAAGGAAGCAGCTGGAGAGGATCTAGAAAATCAGTCCTTATGGCACCAAGAAAAAACCTTGAACAACCATAAACAATAGATAGGATACGAGATAAACCATGAAGGCTTGCTAATTTATAAAGGAAGATTGTGTGGGCCCTACCAAAAGAATATTAAAGACTTAATATTAGATGAATATCATAAAAGCCCCTGTGCAGGCCACCTTGGATACCTGAAGTTGATTACAACACTTAGGAAGGAATACTTCTAGCCTAGAATGAAGAAGGATGTAGCAGAGTATCTAACACACTGCTTGGAATTTCTACAAGTGAAAACAGAACATCAACATCCAGCCAGATTATTGCATCCACTACCAATTCTGGAATGGAAGTGGGAGACAATTTCCATCGATTTCATCATAGGATTACCCAGGTCCAAAAATCAAAACGACTCGATCATGGTGGTATTGGATAAGCTAAGAAAGTCTACTCATTTCATACCCATGCAATTAACCTACAAGGTTGTGCAAATTTCCAATATATTCATGCAAAACATTTTCCGATTACATGGACTGCAAAAATCTATAATATTCGATCGTGATGTAAAATTTACATCAGCCTTCTGGAAATCCTTATTTGAAGGATTGGGTACACAACTAAATTTTAGCACTGCATAAGACCCTCAAACGTATGGGCAAATCGAACTGGTAAATTAGGTATTGGAAGACATGTTGCGAACTTATGTTATGCAACAACCTTCCAAATGGGAAGATTACCTGCACTTGGTAGCATTTGCTTACAACAATGGCTATCACACATCTTTGCAAATGAGCATGTTTGAAGTTCAGTATGGATGCAAGTTTCAAACCCCTTCCAGTTGGGGAGGACTGGAAGATAAATTGATGTTGGGACCTGAGATGCTAAAAGAAATGGAGGAAATGGTCAAACCAGTTCGCTCCAATTTAAAAGCCATTCAAGATCAACGAAAGAACTTTGTTGATCGAAAGAGGAGCTTCAGGGAATTCCACATTGGAGACCATGTTTATGTGAGGGTATGGCCAAATAAAATTACATTCCAATGGGATGGGTGTGCCAAATTGGCACCATGATTTTGTGGCCCTTTTCAGGTCTTGGCCCAAGTCAGGCGAGTGGCCTACCAAAAATAAAATATTAATAGCTCAAGGAAATGACTAAATTATTTATTTTTGTAGGTCAAACCGGAAGGTGAGTTCTTGGTCGAACCTCTGGTTATACTCGATCAAACAGAAGTAACATTGTGGAAACAAGTTATCACCCAGGTTAAAGTGAAATGGTAGCACTTTGGGCGAGAAGAGGCCACATGGGAAGATGAGCAGGTCATGAAGGAAGCTTTTCTGTGTCTGTTTGCAGTAGGACAACATCAAGATGATGTTTGATTCCAGGAGGGGGAGATGTGATGTCCCTAGAAAAAACTGTAATAATTTTATTTACTGTAGTAAAAACAAAACACTGGATTTTTATTATTTTATAACATTTGAACTATTTAACAAATTATGTTAATTAAGAATGAGAATTTATTGAGGGTGTTAGCAAATATTGTAACTCGCTTTCATATCAAGAAGTTGGGGAATATGTAGTTACCTAACCCTAACTACTTTTCCTGATTATGAATTCGCCAAGAAAAAAATCAAGAAGGTAATGAGAAAGTACCTGAGAGAAGAAATTGGAGAGGTAAAAAAAAGAAAATCATGTCGTGCTAGAAGGATAGATGGGAAAAGGGAGCTAATTCTAGTGATGACCAGATAGCTTGGATTACTATGACTATTAAGTCTTGCAAGAGATATAAGTCTTGTGAGCAAGAGATTGGGGGAGAATTGGCCTAAAAGCAAGTCTCATGGTTGGGAGGATAATATGTGAAGTAAAAATAGACTTTGACTAATTTAATTCTGTTTACAGGTAAGTACCAAGTCCTTTGTTACTTAAGCATTTAACTATGTAAATAGTAACCCTTGTATTAGTGTAATTGGTCTAAGGATGGAATTGTAGTAAAAGAGAACTAGTTGAATTCATGTTGTTTTAAAAGAAGAAAGACTGTAGAGACTTTTAACTAGAATGCAACAATATTATGGAAATTATATACCAAAACTGAGAAATACAATTGCATGTGCTTTTACAGTAGGGAAAAACCTATCACTATAATAAATATAATGAGTTCTGTGACTAGGAATACAAAATACGATACATTCACTATTAAATACCTAGTCAGTGAAAGAGTATATTTTCTAAATAAAACAACATACGATGTTAAGGATCTTTAAAATACTTAGCTAGATAGTTGATACATTTATAGTCAAAATTTCGAGAAAATTCTAGAAAGTCGAATAGCTTTGATGCTAATATGTACATATATATAGATAGAAATGATCATTTAATTTCAAAGCAACTAACTGCTAATAGAAACTCTCGTGGCTCGGCTGGGAGTTGCCACAAATTTCTAATCATAAGAAAATTTACAACTGAAATTACATAACTAATATATAAACCCCTTCCAGCAGGGTTATTTCGACCGCTATGAAGGTAGCACAAGCGGCCAAATATTTCCCTGTAAAATATCAATGAGATGAAGCAGTCAGACAGGATTTTACCCAAGTATATTTTCCCTTAGGCCCAACCTATATGAAATCCAACAATAAGCTCCGTCTGGTATAGTGAAAGCCCTCTCTTTGTGGGTCAAGACCCCAATAAACGAAGATTCTATGAAATAAATAATATAGATGAATCTAGGGCCTCAGAATAAGAAATCAAGAACTTCCACCCAGCTAGCTAAAGAGTTAGATATAAATAATCGAGCCGAGAAGAATGAAACCCTTCGAGATAAAACCCTTATCCAGGAATTTGTAAACAGAGCATTTGTAAAGGAAAAATAGTGAAAGTATTAAATAGAAATCAATATCAAATAAAGCATTGAACCATGAGCATACAGACCATAGCAAATATAGAGAAAAAAGATGGGGCACATGATTAATTGCATGAAATGATCAAGTTAAATACATTTTTGTACCTGTCAAATGGAGGAAAACCCTCTTTAATACAAAATTACAGTAATACCCTACAGCAAAGGCAAACCTCCATTGGAGCTCGACTTCATAAATTACACCTGAAGCTTAGTAGTGAAATAAGCTCGAGAGGTCCATCTTAAACTTAAAACAAAATAAGTATAACCCTCTCTGGTTTATAGCGCCCAGAAGAGATCAACCTCTTCAAAACCCTTAGAGTCAAAAAGGGACAATGACATACCTAGAATCCCTACGCAGAATATGATGTAGCACCATGACAGTGCATCAGAGGCGGTGCCTTTTTTCATAGTCTAGAGCACTAGTGAATCCTCTGAAGTCACCTGCAACCAAACCCATAAGAACATAGACATTATAAGTTGTAAGTAAAGATGGATATTCCATAGAAAATCTTACCAGAAAATTAGCGTATGAGTACCTGTCAGAGATGCATGACGAACTAGGTCCCCCACTAAAACCAAACAAGTAGTATCACTCCACAAATGCAAAGGAATCACTCGGGAAGTCTGTAAGGGTTCATAAGTCAAGCTAGTCTGCTAAGGCCATCATCGGATTTTTGTGCACCAAAACTCAATAACTGAAATCGTAAACTCACACTAGTGATAATCCATGTTGCCAAGAAAAGTTCCACCGTTGGATGGGAGTGAGATAGTCAAACCGTCAATGAAGCAAGGATTCCAAGGAGGAACGACCATTTGGCAAATGGACGACAGACATCCAGTGAGCTACTCCCACTAATGCTCGGGAGTACAAAAAGTAATAAGTTAGAATAAATGTAAATATCTGTCAAATTTATAATATTAATATGTATGGTACAGAGCTAATCCGACATCGATTAATGTGACAGAAATGGATCTCAACCATCGATATTAAGGTTATGATGTTCATAATTAGTCGTAGTTTCTAAAAGTGCATTCAATTATTTATTTAATGTTTAAAATGATTTCCATGGCTTATACATACATACATACATACATATATATATATATATATATATATATATATATATATATATATATATATATATATATATATATATATATATATATATATATATAAAGTGCAATGAATATAAGAAATTATTGGGTACCATATCAATATAGAAATTACTATAGGGTAATGTGGCCAAAGATTATTTTTTTTTAAGTGGATATAAGACAAGTGGTATCAGAGTGATCAGGTTACAGAACTGAGTGATGTTTTTCTGTTTACAGTAAAACAAGTACAAACAACTAGCATGAAGAGAATAGGCAACACACCGCATGGAGTCGTGCCAGGTCTAGGACCTACAACAATTCTAGAAACTAACCCAGAAGTATGGGTGTAATTGGGGGAGGAACCACACAACACCAATACTACCATTCTGGAAAAAGTACAAGAGCTCAAAAGTGAAATGGCATGGCTGAGAGTAGATAATGCAAGGTTGATGCAGGAACAAGAGAAGATTATGAAAATCGTTTCGGATAAATAGAACCAATATCAGCCAATTCCCACCTCGGAATATGGACAAGTGTATAGGGAACATGAATACCAGACAAAGTGTCAAGAGAAAAAGGGGGGGGGGGGGGGGGGGGGGGAGAAAATTAGGAAGAAAAATCAGATAGTGCATCAGAACACAAAGCACAAAAAAGACAACTGATAGAATTGCAAGGAGAATTCCAGAAAATAAAACCACCCCTCTTTGATTGTGAGAAAGAAGAGGCAGTGGAAGCCTAGCTTATTAATAGGAATAAGTACTTCCATATGTATGAATACGACCATAACTTAAAAGCTCGCCTGGCCATTTTTTAGCTGCAAGGGAAAGCCACACTACGGTGGGAGGAGGTAAAGACTATGTGTGGGGTAAATGAAGAGAGAATTACATGGGAAAAGATCCAGAGATTCTTTAAGGAAATATATTTAACTGAACGATTCTATGATGAAAAAGAAAATGAGTTTCATGACTTATGATTGGGACAACTGACCATGGATGAGTTCATCACTAAATTTACATCCTTACTTCGGTATTTACCTTACATACGAGAGGAGAAGGCGAAGGTGCAATGATTTATCAATAGTCTACCTTTGTTTATGAAGGAGTTCCTTTAATTAGACAACCCAAAAACCATGGATGATGTTATAAGACAAGCTAGAATATGTTATCAGCAAAATTGACGGAAGGGAGATATAGGAAAAAAGTGGACTGATAAAAAGGGGATTAAATTCCTTATTGGCAGCAAGGGAACCAAGTTTGTAATTAATAAAGGACTTCACAAGGGACAGATTAATAGAAACCAGACTGGATTTAGAGTTCCTAATGAATCCAAGACCACTGAACAGTGAGGCTGAACAGAAGTTGAACTCGCACCAAGACACCGAGTACAATGCTTGTGATGTGGAGGACCACACTACATTAAAAATTGTCTCAATCGCAAAGGAACGGATCAGATCTCACAAATTCAGGAGGCATCCATTGTAGGAGAAGTAGCTCAGAGCATTCCCAAGATCATTTCTACCCTTCAAGACCACCAGGCAGAGTACCAGCCGACCATGGTGGAATTTGAAGGTAAAATTTTTAACTAAACTATATCTATTTTAATTGACTCAGGAGCTACTTTCATCTATGTTAGCTCTAAGATTGTCGAGAAATTTTGTTTGCAAGCTGTCAAATTCAAGAATCCTGGGTTAGTACAGTTAGCCACAAGGGCAAAAAGGCGAGTATTGGCTAAAGTTGCATGCTGAAAGTAGCAGATCAATCCCTAAAGGCCAATCTAAACGTGTTGCCCCTAGGATCCTATGATGTCTTATTAGGCATGGACTCAGTGGAAAAACATTTTTCCCTTATAAAGTGTAAAACTAAAACCATTTACTATATAGATAAGGAAGAAAAAGGGTAGGAAATGCAAGGTATTTTAAGGGAATTAAAACTAAGACCGATAACCACTTCACTATTGGCAAAATGTATTAGAAAAGGGTGTCCAATTTATGCAATTTAGGTAGGATTTTCCAACTCAAAGGAAAAGAAAAATTCTTTAGAAAATATACTTGTAATATAGAATTTTCTTGATGTATTTCCTGAGGAAATTCCAGAACTCCCTCCAAAAAGAGATATAGATCTCACCATCGAATTGGTACTAGGAGCAACTCCGGTGTCCCGAGCTCTATATTGTATGAGCATTCCAGAGTTGACAGAATTAAAAATGAAACTACAAGAATTGTTGGAAAAGAATTACATCTGTCCCAGTGAATCACCATGGGGAGCGCCAGTGCTATTCGTTAAAAAGAAATATGGAACTCTATGCATGTGTATGGATTATCATCAGCTAAACAAGCAGACTATTAAAAATAAATACCCGTTACCCCGCATTAATGAACTATTTGACCAAGTGAAGGGAGTGACAATGTTCTCAAAGATTGAACTATGTTCAAGGTACCATCATATCAAAATAAAAGAAGAAGATATAACAAAAACAACATTCAAAACTTGTTATGGGCATTACGAGTTCGTGGTCTTACCCTTTGGGCTAACCAATGCTCTTGCAAACTTTATGTTTCTTATGAACATTATATTCCATCAATATTTGGACAAATTTATGCTAATTTTTATTGATGATATATTGATTTATTCTCGTAGTATGTAAGAACATAAAGAGAATCTCATAATAGTACTGCAAACTCTTAGAGAACACTCGTTGTATGATAAATACAACAAGTGTGATTTCTTTAACAAACATATTCAATATCTAGGCCACATCATTACTAGGGATGGAATCACGATGGACCCAGAAAAGATAAAGATGATAACGGAGTGGTATGGGTGAAAGGATGTAGCATATATAAGATCATTTATGGCTCTAGTTGGGTATTATAGGAGATTTTTTGAAGGTTTTTCCAGAGTAGCATACCCCATTACCTCCCTACAGAGGAAAGGAAAAGCCTTCAATTGGACAACAGAATGCTAGAGAAGCTTTGACCAACTTAAGCATTTAGTAACCACTGCACCTATTCTGAGCATTGTAGATCCAAATAAAGATTATGTAGTCTGCACCGATGCTAGCAAAGAATGAGTGGGTAGTGTCTTAATGCAAGAAGGAAAAGTGATTTCCTATGAGTCTAGGTAAATCAAGGATTACGAACGAAAGTATTCCACCTATGATATAGAGCTGACAATTGTCATTCATGCGCTAAAAGTGTGGCCACATTATTTTAAGGGAAGAAAATTTCTCCTAATGACTAATCATCATAGCTTAACTAACTACTTTAAACATCCCACTCTGAATTCCATACAAGCCATATGTATTGACTTCTTAAGTGGTTTTGACTTTGAGATCAAACACTTGAAGGGTAATGAGGATCAGGTCACAGATGCTTTGAGTCGAAAGGTACATTGCATTTATGAAATCTATTACAGTGAGATATAGACCACCTTCCAAGAATTAATCAAGGAAGTAGTTGGACAAGATCTAGAATATCAGTCCTTATGACAGCAAGCAAAAGCCTTAAACAACCATAAAAAACATATGGGATATGAGATAAAACATGAAGGCTTCCTAATTTACAAAGGAAGATTGTGTGTGCCTAACCAAAATAATATTAAAGACTTAATATTAGATGAATATCATAAAATCCCCTATGTAGGCCACCTTGGACACTAAAAGTTGATTACAACACTTATCAAGGAATACTTCTGGCCTAGCATGAAGAATGATGTAGCAGAGTATCTAACACGTTGCCTAGAATATCAGAAAGTGAAAATGAAACATCAACATCCAACTAGATTATGGCATCCACTACCAATTCTGGAATTGAAGTGGGAGACCATTTTCATTGATTTCATCATAAGATTACCCAGGTCCAAAAATCAAAACGACTCGATCATCGTGATAGTGGGTAAGTTGAGAAAGTCTACTCATTTCACACCCATGCAAACAACCAACAAGGCTGTGCAGATCACCAATATATTCATGTAAAACAAAATTCGGTTACATTGACTACCAAAATCTATAATCTCTGATCATGATGTAAAATTTACATCAGCCTTCTGGAAATCCTTATTTGAAGGATTGGACACACAGCTAAATTTTAGCATCGGATACCACACTCAAATGGATGGGCAAACCCAATGGGTAAATCAGGTATTGGAGGACATGTTCTGAACTTATGTTATGCAGCAACCTTCCAAATGTGAAGACTACCTATACTTGGTAGAATTTTCCTACAACAATGGCTAACACACATCTTTGCAAATGAGCCCATTTGAAGTTCTGTATGGATGCAAGTGTCGAACCCCTTCTATTTGGGGAGGACAGGAAGATAAATTGATGCTGGGACCCAAGATGGTAAAAGAAATGGAGGAACTAGTCAAAAAGGTTCTCTCCAATTTAAATGTCACTCAAGATCGACAAAAGAACTTTGTTGATCGAAAGAGGAGCTTTAGGGAATTTCAAATTGGAGACCATGTTTATCTTAGGGTATGGCCAAAAAAAGTACATTACAATGGGGTGGGTGTGCCAAATTGGCACCTACTAACTAGCCTTATCCAGCCATATTAGATTGCACAACATATTTCATGTTTCGGTGTTAAAAACCTATGTTTATGATCCTAAACATATAATTAATTGACAAGACATACAGGTAAATTATTTTACAATCTGCCAAAAATAAAATATTAATAGCTCAAGGAACTGACTAAAGTATTTCTTTTTGTAGGTCGAACTGGAAGGTGAGTTCTTGGTCAAACCTCTGTTTATACTCGATCAAAGAGAAGTAATGTTGTGGAAACGAGTTATCACCCAGGTTAAAGTGCAATGGCAGCACTTTGGGTAGGATGAGGCCACCTGGGAAAATGAGCAGGTCATGAACGAAGATTTTCTGGGTCTGTTTGCACCATGACAACATTGGGATGATGTTTGATTTTAGGAGGGGGAGATGTGATGTCCCTAGGAAAAAAACTATAATAATTTTATTTACTGCAGTAAAAACAAAAGACTAGATGTTTATTATTTTATAACATTTCAACCACTTATCAAATTTTGTTAATTAAGAATGAGAATTTATTGAGAGTGTCAACAAATATTGTAATTCTCTTTCATATCAAGAAGTTAGGGAATAGGTAGTTACCTAACCCTAGCTACTTTTCTTGATTATGAATTCTCCACGAAAGAAATCAAGGGGGTAATGAGAAAGTACTTGAGAGAAGAACTTGGAGTGTGAAAAAGAAGGAAATTCTGTTGTGCTGGAATGAAAAACGGGAAAAGAGAGCTAAGTCTGGTGATGACCAGATAGCTTGGGTTACTGTGACTGTTAAGTCTTGCAAGTGACATCAGTCTTGTGAGCAAGAGCTCAAGGGCTGACTTGGCCTAAAAGAAAGTCTCATGGTTGGGAAGATAGATATGTAAAGTAAAAATATACCTTGACTGATTTAAGTTTGTTTACAGGTAAGTATTGAGTCCTTTGTTACTTAAGCATTTAACTGTGTAAATAGTAACCCTTGTATTAGTGTAATTGGTCTAAGGACAGAATTGTAGTAAGTAAAGAAATGCAACAGTAAAAGAGAACTAGTTGAATTCATGATGTTTTAAAAGAAGAAAGACTGTAGAGACGTTTAACTAGAATGCAACAGTATTATGGAAATTATAAACTAAAAATGAGAAATACACTTCCATGTGCTTTTACAGTAGGGAAAAACTTGTCATTGTGATAAATATAATGATTTCTATGACTATGAATATAAAATATGATATAGACACGGTTAAATACCTAGTCAGTGAAAGCCTATATTTTCTAAATAAAACAACATACAACGTCAAGGATCTGTAAAAGACTTAGCTAGATAGCTTATACATTTATAGTCAGAATTTCGGGACAATTCTAGAAAATTAAATAGCTTTGATGCTAATATGTACATATATACAGAGCTAAATGATCATTTAATTTCAAAGCGACTAACTGCTAATAGAAACCCTCGTAACTGGGCCGGGAGTTGCCACAAATTTCTAAGCACAAGCATGTTTACAACTAAAATTACATAACTAATATATAGACTCCTTCTGGCATAGTTGTTTCGACCCCAATGAAGGTAGGACAAGAAACCAAAAATTTCCTTGTAAAATATCAATGTGATGAAGAAGTCAGGCAGGGTTTTACCCAAGGGGATTTTCCCTTTGGCCCAATCTATATGCAAACCGACTGTAAGCTCCGTCAAGTACAACAAAAGCCCTCTCTTCATGGGTCAAGAACCCGATAAACAAATATTCTCTGAAATAAATAATATAGAAGAATCTAGGGCCCGAGAATAAGAAATCAAGAACTTCCACCCAGCTAGCTAAAGAGTTAGATAACAATAGTCCAACCAAGAATAATGAAACCCTCTAGGATAAAACCCTTATCCAGGAATTTTTAAACAGAGCATTCGTAAAGGCAAAATAGTGAAAGTATGAAATAGAAATCAATATCGAATTGAGCATTGAACCATAAGCATCCAGACCATAGCAAATATAGAGAACAGAGATGCGGCACATGATTAATTGTATGAAACTCTAAAGTTAAATACATTTTTGTATCTGTCAAATGGAGGAAAGCCCTATTTAATATAAAATTACAGTAATACCCTACAACAAAGGCAAACCACCATTGGAGCTCGACTTCATAAATTACACTTGAAGCTTAGTAGCGAAATACACTCAAAAGGTCCATCTTAAACTTAAGACAAAACCATCATAACCCTCTCTGGTTTACAACACCCAAAAGAGATCGACCTCTTTAGGACCCTTAGAGTTGAAAAGGGACAAGCACATACCCAGAACCCCTGCGCAAAATATGACATAGCACCGTGACAGTGCATCAAAGGTGGTGCCTTGCTTCATAGTTCGAAGTACTAGTGAATCCTCCAAAGTCACCTACAACCAAACCCATAATAATGCAAACATTAGAAGCTGTAAGTAAAGATGAATATTCCATAGAAAATCTTACCAGACAATTAACGTATGAGTACCTTTCAGAGGTGCGCGATGGACTAGGTCCCCCACTGAAACCAAACTAGGAGTATCACTCCATAGCTGGAAAGGAATCACTTGGGAAGCCTATAAGGGTTCATAAGTTAAACCAGTCCGCCTACACCATCGCCGAATTTTTTTGCACCAAAACTCAACAGGTGAAATTGTAAACTCACACTGTGGATAACCCAAGCTGCAAGGAACAGTTTCCACCATCAAATGGGAGCAAGATAGACGAATTGTAGATGAAGCGAGGATGCCGAGGAGGAAAAACCATCTAGCAGGTGGACGACAGAGATGTCGAGAGCTACTCCCACCAAGGCTCAAGAGTACCAAAGGTAATAAGTTAGAATAAATGTAAAGATCTTCAGATTTATAATATTAATATGTATGGTACAGAGTTAATCTGACATTGATTAATGTGATTGACATGGAACTCAACAATCGATATTAAGGCTATGATGTTGATAAATTCTTAGTTTATAAAAGTGCATTCAAATATTTATTCAATGTTTAAAATGATTGCCATGGCTTATATATATATATATATATATATATATATATATATATATATATATATATATATATATATATATATAGATATATATATATATATAAAGTGCAATGAATATAAGAAATTATTCGGTTCCATATCATTATAGAAATTACTTTAGGGTAATGTAGCCAAAGAATTTTTTTATTTTTTTTAAGTGGATATATGACAGTACAATTCCCATGATAGTTTTCATTGTTTCTGGATGAAAAAGAAGAAAAAATACTTCTTTAAATTGTATTTTTGACATGTATCCTTATAGGTTTCGTCAAATGTCAAATGTAAGCACCCACTTAAAGTGAAATTTAACTCTACATCCAACAAGTGTCCTCTTTGCACATTTAGAATACACATATACAAAAAAAAAATGAAAATGTGTGAAAAAACATGTTCTCTAATTTTAATTTTATTCTACCTCCAATGAGTATCCACTTTGTGTACTTTTGACAGTCCCAAATTAAAAACAATTAAAATACATTAAAAAATCAATTTTTCATAAATTTTCACAATAACATAAAATATGTTTTTCATGTATTTTTACTTTTCTTAATTTGAATTTTCTCTAAAACATAAATACTAGATACTCATTGATACATAATTAAAAATTATACATCCAATATATATTTAGCATTAATATTTAAATAAACCAATAAAAAATTATCAAAAAATATAATTAAAAAAGATATTAAACTTCACCATTGTTAATTAACTAATTTATTTCCTATGAATCTCATTTTAGAGCTCAAAATTCTCAACTTTTTTAAGAGCTTTCAATTCATTTTAGTTCATTCAACTTGCCACTATAATTATTTTTATAAATAAAACATATAATCCTATTTACTAGAATAAAATTTCAGAAAATGAAGCATATTTAGCATAAAATTTGGTATAATATCCACTCCAAAGTGTTTTCTAAATCTCAACCTACCTAACTAAGTGTTAAAAGTTATTTCATTTATCAGTCCTTACCTCACTTAACTATCTAATTTGTTATTATTTTAACCCGAGAACTATTCGATATAATAGGAAAAATTATCATGAATACAAATTATTCATACTTTTAGAGAATCATATAATTTATTTTCCATAATTAATTAGCAGTGGCAAATAGATTTCTAAAAAATATAAATAATTTTTTTTGAAAAATCATATAATTTACTTTTTATAATTATACTATTTGATATATCTATTTTGGAATAAGGTTTTACAATTTAAATTTATCTTTCAATAATTAGGTGGATGATAGAGATCTAATCTTCATAGAATATTTTATGATATTCTTAATAGTATATACAAATCAAAGATTGAGATATATCTCTAAAGTAGTCATGTCAATTGTTTTTGGTAACTACAGGAATTGACAGTGATACGAGGTCAATTCTAATCCCTAACTCTATACCTATGTGTCTAATAAATATCGTATTAATGTGACATGGGGTCGATTTCAATCAGTAACTCTATATTTCTCTGTCTAAGAAATATTTTCCTCTTGGTAGACTAGGTTACTTTTGAGTGATTTGAACCTTCGATTTGTTAATTGCAAACTGAGTTGTAACAAACAAACTGACTTATAATTTTTTTTGCATATGGTAATTATAAACCATGGTATTGGTTCATAATATTGTAACAAAACCTATTTAAAAATTATAAATCTTTATGATAAAGTAACATTTAATTTTCTTGATTAAAAATATTGTTTATGTTTTTATATATATATTTATATTTATTTTATATATACAGTTTTTAAATAATAATAATAATAATAATAATAATAATTTTAAATAAAATTCCAATTTAATTATTTTTTATATGATTTTATTAATTTTAACAATTTAAAAAGTAAAATGAAACGTGTTTTTGATAATAATAATTATTATTCATTATTTTTTTCTATATCTCATTTTAGGTAACCAGCAAATATTTAATTAATTTCGTTACTGTTATTAGTTTTACTTTTCCCATTTTCTTTATTAAAAATATTACTATAAACAGAGTACATATATTCCTAAAATTTTACCAAGTTGCAAAGATAATAAAGGAAAACATATTCATATAATGTTTTTTTCATTAATCACTACTAATTCACAAACTATAAAAACATAATCTCCAAATATTAATGTTATTATCTTTTTTAAATTTTGCAAAAAGGGTTAGAAATTTTGTTCTAAAAAAACATTGCAAAAAAAAATGTTTGTAAAACCTTTAAAAAACAAACATCTTAGGATGAAAAACAAGAAAAGGAATAAGACAACTTGAATAACGGTTAGATAATCAACATTTCAAAAAAAATTGTGCATACTTAGGGCATAAGAAAATTTAAAGTGTCAAAAATATGCCTTAAAAAATGTTGATGCTTTTGAAAATCTGCATGAAAATCACCAGCGTTTAAAAAAAAAAAAATCCACACTTAATACATTAGAAAGTCTAAAGTGTAAAAAATAAGCTCTCTAGAAAAAGTGGTTGATGTTGTATCAACACTTTTCAAAATCAACATGAAAAATGTTCATACTTGATGCATAATAAAATTTAAAGTGTAAAAAATATGCTAAAAAAATGTATTTTAAATAAGCACTTTTCAAAATTGGATGATTTTTTGCTACCTCAAAAAAACGAGTACTCACTATAGTTTTCATTTGACAATTTTGATTGTTTTTGGATGAAAAAGAAGAAAAATGTCCTTTTAAATTGTATTTTTGAGATATTTCCTTATAAGTTTCCTCAAATCTCAATTATAAGCACTCACTTAAAGTGAAATTTAACTCTACATACAACAAATATCCTCTTTGCACACTCTTGAATACACCCATACAGAAAAAATGTTGGACCAAACAGCTAAACCAAATACAAACAACAACAGATACACATCATAAAAGAGACACAGGGTTTAACGTGGTTCACCCAACCATTCTGGGCTACGTCCACCAAACATAGGCATCGGCTATCTTTATTAATCAAATAGGAGATTACATAATTAATCAAATCCTCACAAACTCTCACCACCACCAAACTATTCGTATGGATACCTATTTTATAGCAAGGAGAATCTAACTGCCTCTCACATCAAATTTAGGATGCATTAATTCTCTCCCCTCAACCTAGAGCTAATCTAGCAACAGATGTCTATTGTTGTCACACATTGGGATTTTTGCCTATTTTATTTAAAACAGAAAATCTCAACAATCTCCACCTTGACAACAATTAGCCTGATGCCCTTTTTGTTTATTATTGTATCTTTTCTGCAAGCCAAGAGAAGCCAAACACCAACATAGCTTCTCTAACAAAACTGGTTTCGTGAACATGTCTGCACAGTTTTCCTTTGTATGCACCTTTTCAAGAGAGACTCCCCTTTCAGTGATAACCTGTCTTACAAAATGGTACTTAATTGGAATATGCTTTGATTTACTATGATAGGTCGGATTCTTAGCCAAATGTATTACTCAAGGGAAGGTCACAATGGATCGGAATACCCTAGAGATGGAGTGGGATGATGAGAAGAAAGGGAGGCATGAGAAGATACGAGGATAGCACACATATCTTCCTTAGACTATGTCACCTCATCGGATGGAGGCAGTCTTCTGAAAGGGAGACATAGAGTGGGTAGTGGAGCTATGTGAATCAGAGGCATGGATTATAGGGTAGATGATACATCCAAATATCCAGTCCATCCTTGATCAGTATGCCATAGTGTTTGGACAGATTCCACCAAGAAAGCCACTGGATCGGGGGTTTGAGCACACTATAGAGCTTGAGCAGGGCATCCAGGCAGTGATCACCACCCCCTATAGGCACCCTAAGGCCTATCGGGATGAGATTGAGCGAGCTAGCCAGGAGATATTGGCCATCATGCATGCATTGTCTAAGTACGACAGTATCTGGTGGGTAATAGGTTCACGGTGAGGACTGATCACAACAGCCTCAAGTTCTTTTTGGAGCAGAAGTAGTTACAGGAGAGGCAGCAGAAATGGATCAGCAAGATCCAAGCATATGACTTTGATATTGATTATGTCAAGGGCAAGAACAATGTGGTCGCAAATGCCCTTTCATGTAGACCAGCCACGTTGTCTCTTATGAGCTTGGACACACACTGGAGGACTCGACTTTTAGTAGAGTACTCCAAGGATAGGTTTTCATGTGAGATTCTAGATGGGCACATGGTGGATGACAGGTACAAGGTGATTGATGAGATCATCTACTACAGGGATCATATCTTCTTGATTGAGGGATCTCAGCTCAAGAAGAAGATACTTCAGGTGTCACATGACTCACCATTTGCAGGACATCAGGGGTTTACCAAAATTTATAGGGCCATCAGGGAGATGTTCTCATGGAAGGGCCTCAAGGAGGACGTACTCCAACATATCTAGGAGTGCGACATTTGCTAAAGGAACAAGGGGGAGATGAGCCATCCCGCTAGTTTATTGCAACCTCTTTCCATTCCGGAGGGGAAATGGGAGAGCATTTCAATGGACTTCATCACAGGGTTGCCCATTGTACAGGGCAAGGATTGTATCTTTGTCATCGTTGACCGACTGACGAAGTATGCCCATTTCTTTGCCATATCCGCACACTACACAACAACACAGGTGGCCGAGCTGTTCTTCAGAGAGGTTTTTAGGCTACATGGTCTTCCTAAGACCATCATTAGTGACAGAGACAACCATTTCTTGGGCGGGTTTTGGCAGGAGCTTTTTCGGCTAGTGGGGACAAAGTTGACATCGAGTACCAGTTACTACCCACAGACAAACGGACAGACAGAGATAGTTAACAAGTGGCTGGAGGGATACTTGCGTAACTATGTCCGTGGGTAGCAGAGGGCATGGCTGAAGTGGCTACATCTGGGGGAGTACTGTTTCAACACTACACATCACATGTCCATCAGCATGTCACCATTCTATGCTTTGTATGGATATCATCCTTTATCTTTTGCTGATGTGATGTTTGGTGCTATCAAGGCTTCGAGAGCCAAGATTTGGATCCAAGAGAGTTAGGGTATTCTCTAAGCTCTCAAGGATAACATGGCTACAACACATAACCAACAAAAGCTATATGCTAACAGGGGTCGGGTGGAGAGACAGTTTGAGGTAGGAGACTTGGTTTATCTATGATTACAGCCATACCAATAGTCATCGCTAAAGTAAAAAGGGGCTGAAAAGCTCAAGCCCTGCTTTTACGAGCCATACAGGGTGATACGCAGAATTGGACATGTAGCATATGAGTTGGAGCTGCCCCAAGGCAACAAGATTCATAACATTTTGCATGTATCATGCCTGAAGAAGGAATTGGGGTAGCATGTGACAGTGACAGATGAGCTACCGCCCATGCATGATTAGGGGCATTTGGTGTTACACCAGAGGCTATTATTGATGCTAGGGAGAGGAAGCTGCGGAGCCAAACGATCCAGGAATTCTTGGTGAGGTGGAAGAATTTACAGGATGAAGATGCCACTTGGGAGGGTGAGAACATTTTACAGCATCCATCACTTCAGTTGCTTGAGGACAAGCAACATTTTTCCGGGGGAGACGGTAATATTCCTAATTAGCTATGGCTAATTGGAATATTCAATTTTGCTCTATTTTTCATCTTATAGTTATTTTTAAATAAAAAGGTGAAGGGGGACATAACTCACCTTTAGAATAAAGTCACTTCTTAGGTAGCACAATGTTGTGACTTCAGAGGAGCCAAGGGGGGAAGGCCAAAGGACCACGCAGAGATGGGGGCCACGCAGACACTCAAAACTGCACAGTTGGATAGGTGGCTTGGGCTTTAGGGCTTTTGAGAAGGGCCAATGCTATAAAGGAGAGAGGATCTCCCTCATTTGGATTATTCTGGTTATGAGAATTTGTGATAGTCATTTCAACTTAGAGCACGCTGGCTATTTAGCTAGTCTACAGCACTGTTTAGTGCATTGAGTGTCTCCGTTCAAAGGTCTCACCGTTAGCCCCATGGGACTTCGAGTGCCTGCTCAGGCAAGGTATTTCCATTGGCATTCCAATAGTAGATTCATCAGCATTTCAGTAGCAGTTTCATCAGCATTTCAGCAGCAATTTCATCAGCGTCTTTGAGGAACTACGTAGAACCCCAAGGGGGTGATTTTTGGGGGTCGGCTATTTCAGAAAAGCTTTCTGAGTTTTTCTTGGTTTTTTTAGTAGAGTCTGATTCCAGAGTTTTAGCATTTTCTGTGGAGGGGAGCAGCCCTAAATCCTCATTTGATTTCCAGTAGTAGCAGTAGCGCAGTAGTTTTCTAGCAGCTGGGATGCAGATGAGTGTCAGGCCATTCTAGGAAAGCTTTCTGGGTTTTTCTGGGTTTCTTGAGTAGAGCTCGGATCCAGAATTTCAGCTTTTTCCAAGAAGGGGAGCAGCCACAGATCATCATTTGTTTTCTACAAGTAGCAGCAAAACAACAGCAACATCCACGCAGAGAGGCCATTCTTGTCATTCTGAGAGTATTTCTTCACTTTCCTTGTGCGAGTCAAGGTGCCATCTATCCAATCACCACTTGCACTCATTTATTGCTCAGTATAATAAAATGGCTTAACATTTATGGCTGCATTTCTTGTGTATCTGCTTATATTCCTAGTTTACATTATTATATGTTATTCTACTATTATTTTATCACTTCTAGGTTATTATATCATTTGCACATATTTGGTTGGAGTTTTTCTGGGGTTTGAGGAATATTCTGGGCTAGGAATATTACACCATATCTCCCAAAGGGTAGACTAGATTGAGTTGAAACTTTTTGAGCATGTTGCCATGATTATTATGCACCTCCCCATAGAAAAATTTTGGTCAATGGATTCATCGATCTCTAAAAAATTAAAAATGACTGAAGGTGATGGAGGTCGATTTCATGGAAACCATGCACTAGAATTTTCTGCAATTGCTTGGACATGTTACCATCATCCGTATGCATCTCGCCATGAAGCAGATTTTTAAATAGATGCACGGATATTGAGAAAATGCAAAAATGGCTGAAGGTTATGGAGGCCAATTTCTTGGAAACCGTGCACTATACTTTGCTGAAAGTGCTTGAGCATGTTACCATCATCCATATGCATTTCACCCTGAAACAACTTGGAAAATGGATTCTTGGTTTTCAAGTTATGGCAAAAACAAATTTATTCTCTATGTATTTTTGCATCTTGTAGTAAAACAGAGCATCCTGTAGTTTTTTAGGACAATAAGGAAAATGAGTGGTAAAAGCTTGAGAATGATGGGTGAATGGTAAAGATATATGAGGGTAATGGATTGGCATGGCCTTGGCCTTGTTGGGGAATTTGAGCGAAATATGAGAAAGTCAAAATTTGACTTCTTTTGACTAGGCTTGACCCATTTTCTTTTGATACCAACTTGTTCTTGTTGCTTGCATATGTTGGAGAGTACATGCATCCATGGAGCAATGATTCTTTTATTTCTTCTCTTCATTTTTTCTTATAGGCCTTCTAGCTGCCTCAATGAGGTTTTCAACTAGTAGGTCTACCTAGGTGCCTCAAAGGAGGTTTTCGCTTAAGATTTTCGTTTTTTCTCTTTTTTCTTTTTTTTCAACCCATTGAGCGCCTCATGGAGGTTTTCACTTAGGATCTTCTTTTTTTCTCTTTTTCTTTTCTTTCAACCCATTGACCACCTCAAGGAGGTTTTCAATCAATGAGCTAATTTGAGGCACCTCCAAGGAGGTTTTCACCTTAGATTTTTATTTTTTCTCTCTTATTTTTCATTTTTTTTTCTTCTACCCTACTCTACTTGAAAAACAAAATCACTTTCAAGTATAAGAATACTTCCAATGGAGCCATGTGCACATCAAGATGACAAACAAAAAGATATGGAGGCTTGAAATGTATGCTTTGACATGTACCTAGATTTTAGAGAACAAATGATTTGACTTTGAAAGGATCAAGCATAGTTGAGGAAAAGAGTGATGTTGCAAATTAGTGACTGTCTGGAACCATATTTGAATATAGTTGTGATGTCCTTGGTCCTTTTGCTAATTTGGATCATTCTTCATGTCTTCTTCTACCATGACCTTCAAATCTTCCTCTTTTTGTTGATTGTTCTCTTGAATACACAGAGGATTTCATGGTAACCATGAGGGAGTTCTCTCGATCTCTAATTTTGATGTCTGCTCTTCATCAATCACAGCCCATGGCTCTGTGGTCTTCTTATTTGAATATTCTTCTTTTGGATGTGGTCCTTCAATGATATCAAGATGATCTCCTTTTTGTAATACTCTTCTTGAGCTATGGTGAATACCATTGAGCTCAAGAGGAGTTGTTTGCAAGTGTTGTACCTCAGCATTGTAAGTGGGCTGAGCTACTTCAATGTGTGGGTTTGGAAATGGTGGTACAGGTAGTTGAGTGGGAGTGTATATTTCAGATGGATGTGGATGGGGTTATGGTTGTGGTTGAGGTGAATGGTAAGGATAACATGGAGTTTTGGTATGGAGGATATTGAGGAAAATACTGAGGATATTATGGATGGCTCCAATGAGTTCCTTGCCAACCTTGTTTCCAAGTTTGGTTTTGGGTTTGAGATGGCCAATGTTGCCAATGAAAAGGTGTGTTCCAATTACTTTGAGGTGGATATGCATAGCCTTGAAATTGGGAATTAGGCTATTACATCATATTAGGTTGAATAGGCTTCCATGGTCCTCTTGGAGCTACATAACATTGTTGCATTGGCAATTGACTTGCTCCATTGTTCTCTTGGTGAACTTCCTTCAACCTTGGTAATGGTGGACAATGTTTAACATCCTGTGATTTTGCAACACAAATATCAGCATTTCCATTTCCTTCATCTTGCATCCTTAAAATTTCTACTTGTTTTGTTAGATTGCTAAGAATTTCTGTTTTAAAATCATCAAACAAATTTCCAAGTTTAGTTGCACTTACCGATCTTGATGCTGATTTACCTACTCTTTCTTTTCCTAATGATATGTGTTTGCATGTTTCACAAATTTCATCAAATGATAATTGGTATACATCACCTCTACTTGTGATATTAAGGATATCAATCCATTCATCCCTAATTTTTCTAATTAAGAGGGCTTTTAGAGTGTCAAATCCTAAATGGTGTAACCTTGCCCTCTTAACATTATACATGAACCTCTCTATTATATCCTCAAGGCTCTCAACTTCTCTTCAATTCATTCTAAAGATATCTTCCTTAAGATTGTGATCTTTATATTTTTCTAGGAATATCTTTTTCATATCATTCCATGATCTCATTGAATTAGTCCCTAAACTCATGAACCATTTAAGAGCTCTATCCTTCAATGTTGCTAGAAACAATTTCAAATTTTGAGTTTTTAGTAAGTAACCATAAGATCTACAAACAATCTCAAATTAAAAGAGAAAGGTTTCCGGATCCTCTTACCTTAGACCATGAAATTTTGGAAGAAAAGATGGAGGGATGTTCTTCATGTGCACACTTCCATCAGTATCTTGAATGGGAAATCCGATAGGATCTTCCTCATTGTCATCATCGCCATCAATTTCTTCTACATTCTTCACCATCTTCTTCTTCTAGATGCAAAAGTGAATGGTGATATGGCTCTTAATGCACCATGTAATCAAAATGGGGGGTGGGTTGGTGTTGGAGAATTTTGTTTTTGTTTTTATGATTGAATGAAAACTGCAATGCAATGCAATTTTCTACTTTTTAAATTAAATATGCCTAATGAAAATAATTTTCTTTGTTTTTGCAAAAATTAAAAAGAAATGAATCAAATAAGGAAGAAAACAATGCATACATTGACACCTCCCTCACAACAGCACCAAAAAGTGATGCGCCTCGGTATTGCAATAAGAATGTTGTAACCCCCAAGGCTACTAACTTTAATTATCAACCCAGGGTTCGTACAAACTTAAGAGGTGTCGTCACTATATGTGTGGAATACAATGTGTCCTTTCTTTGTTCTCATGATGTAATGGGTTGCATGTACTGAATTCAAATCCTAAACTAATTGTAAAAAATGAAATGTTCGAAATGGAACCTTAACCTATTGCAAGAAAGAAAGTACAAGGAAAGAGACATAAATTCAATGCTAAATCACACCATTTCCTAATTAACTGCCAAGAAACTATGCTTCGAAATAATGCTAAATTATCATGAACCAAATGCTACTATCTAAGCATTGAAGCAAAAATCATTAAATATCATTAATGTGCAAGTAAAGGGACCGAAATATTATGTTTTTGTCCTTTTGTCTTTTCATGCAAAATCAAGTATGCAAATTAATTTCTTTTGGTGATGTGGTAGGTGAATTGAGGATGTTGGAGGTTGGATGGAAGGGTTAGGAGATGGTTGGATGGTGTGGTAGAACCTTGGGAGGCTTTTGGTGACTTCCTAGAGGTTTTCTCTCAATTTGGCCTCAAAACAGGCAATTTCAGGAAAACCTATAGGATGTACTAGACCTACAGGATGATCCTACTAGAAACCTACAGGATGATCCTGTAGGAATTACAGTGAACATACAGGATAGAGCCAAGAGAAAAACGTGGGGTGTTGGAGATGATGGGAGGCCTAGGAAAGGTGTATGATGGGTGGAATGGAGTGGGAAAATTCCTAGGATCACTCAGAACTCAAAACCAAAGTTGGGAGATGGATGGATTTGCTCAAATAGCTTGGAGAAATTTCCTTGTGAAATGGTGAAAGTGGCAAGGGTTTAATGACCAAGAAAATCAAATAAAAATTGGATTGGAATTTTTTTTTTAATAACTAGGATGTCTTAGTTCCCTATTCCAATTGGAATCACTCAAAAAATGCTTATGTTAACCCATGAAAAAAAAAATAAAAAACATTACTAGTTGAAAATCTAGAAATTCTAGAACTAGTGAGCTAGTAAATCTAAAAAATGCCTAACCAAATAAAGTAAAATGAAATGGGGTAATTTCTTTTATGAGCTAGAATGATTTTTTGATCTAATGAAAGTGGAACCAAGTTGATTGAAGCTCATTAGCATGCTCTAAAAAATAGTAGAATTTTATTGTTATTTACTAAAAAGGAGGTCCCACAATCTAGATTTAGGAGTAAGAAGACTAATCCAAGAAAATAAATAATTATTATGAACTTCCAAAGATTTTCCAACGATGAAGTAATGCATGTGATCTTGCAAAAGAACTTACATCAACCATTTAACTCAATCCTACAACAAGAAATCATTAATACTAAATGTAGAAATAGAAAGAAATAAAAACTAGAGACGCATGTGAATAAGCAATGAAAATAAGGAAAGAAAATGATACAAAAGGGCTCTGAGGTTCCTGGGATGGCCAAACCAAAGAATCTCATAGACATATGAAGTAGAAGAAGATTTAGAAGCTAAACATAACACCAATCTTCATTATTTTCATCAATACAATTACATCCCTACAAGAAAATACAATGGAGCTGCAAAAATAGAATCTCTCTCCACAATAACACTAATGAAAATCTCTCTCCAGAGGAAATTTGACTTGGTACTTATACAAAATGATTAGGAATCATTCCCCATGAATGGAGGAAGCTCTCCCCACCAAAATCCCTTGATTAGTGGATCTAGTCCCCAATACTAGGAAATTGCGTTAAATGGCAGGGAACACATTTCTAGATTTTTCTCAATCATTTCCTAGAGGAAAATTTGACTTGGTACTTATACAAAGTAATTAAGAATCATTCACCATGAATGGAGGAATCTTTCTCCACTAAAATCCCTTGATTAGTGGATCTGCTCCCTTGATTAGTGGAACACATTCCTAGATTTTCTTAATCATTGGAGTTCCACAATTTGTGCCATAAGTCCATAATATCTTGTTGACTTATTATTTATTATTGATCCTCCAATAGTAGAGAACAAATACCTAAATTATCTCCTCCTCCAACTCTTCATAATATGCCCAATATTCTCATAATATTCCACAAAAAATAAATAATATTAGGCACAAATATTCAATTATTCATAAACCTTCCTAATGAATATACTAAGCTAAAAATAAATTATCTAATGCAAAAAGAGAGGTTTAATGTGCTAAAGGATGGTCATAAGCTTTAATTTATGTTTTAAATTAGAGGCATGGGCCTTAATTTATGTCTAATTTAGAGGCCCATTAGTGTGTCACCATGGGTAGCCCCATTGCTGTTCGTTAAAAAGAAAGATGGAACTCTGTGCATGTGTATGGATTATCTCCAACTAAACAAGCTGAATATTAAAAATAAATACCCCTTACCCCACATTGATGAACTGCTTGACCTAGTGAAGGGAGCGACATTGTTCTCAAAGATTGATCTACGTTCAAGGTACCTTCAGATCAGAATAAAAGAAGAACATATGGAAAAAGAAACATTCAGAACTCGTTATGGGCATTACGAGTTCGTGGTCTTACCCTTCGGGCTGACCAATGCTCCCACAACCTTTATGTGTCTTATGAACAATATATTTCATCAATATTTGGACAAATTTGTGTTAATTTTTATTGATGATATATTGATTTATTCCCGCAGTATAGAAGAACATAAAGAGCATCTCAGAATAACATTGCAGACTCTTAGAGAACACTATTTGTATGCTAAATACATCAACTGTGATTTCTTTAACAAGCAGATTCAAAATCTAGGCCACATCATTACCAAGGATGGAATTGTGGTGGACCCAAAAAAGATAAAGACCATAATGGAGTGGTCCATGCAAAAGGATGTAGTAGATATAAGATCATCTATGGTTCTAGCTGGGTATTATAGGAGATTTTTCAAAGGTTTTTCCAGAGTAGCATACCCCATTACCTCCCTACAAAAGAAAGGAAAAGCCTTCAAGTGGACAGCAGAATGTCAAAGAAGCTTTGACTAGCTTAAGCATTTACTAACTACTACGCCTATTATGAGTATTGTAGAACCAAATAAGGATTATGTAGTCTGCACTGATGCTAGAAAGGAAGGAGTGGGTGGTGGTCTTAATGCAAGAAGGCAAAGTGATTTCCTATGAGTCTAGGAAACTCAAAGAGTACGAACAAAAGTATTTAGCCTATGATTTAGAGTTGACAGTTGTCATTCATGTGTTAAAAATGTGGCGGCATTATTTGATGGGAAAGAGATTTCTCCTAATGACTGGTCATTATAGCTTAACTAACTAAATTAAACAACCCACTCTAAATGCTAGACAAGATAGATGGATTGACTTCTTAAACAGTTTTGATTTTGAGATAAAACACTTGAAGGGTAAGGATAATCGGGTTACAGATGCTTTGAGTTGAAAGGTACATTGCATTTATGAAATATCTTACAGTGATATATGGACCACCTTCCAAGAATTAATCAAGGAAGCAGCTGGAGAGGATCTAGAAAATTAGTCCTTATGGCACCAAGAAAAAACCTTGAACAACCATAAACAATAGATAGGATACGAGATAAACCATGAAGGCTTGCTAATTTATAAAGGAAGATTGTGTGGGCCCTACCAAAAGAATATTAAAGACTTAATATTAGATGAATATCATAAAAGCCCCTGTGCAGGCCACCTTGGATACCTGAAGTTGATTACAACACTTAGGAAGGAATACTTCTAGCCTAGAATGAAGAAGGATGTAGCAGAGTATCTAACACACTGCTTGGAATGTCTACAAGTGAAAACAGAACATCAACATCCAGCCAGATTATTGCATCCACTACCAATTCTGGAATGGAAGTGGGAGACAATTTCCATCGATTTCATCATAGGATTACCCAGGTCCAAAAATCAAAACGACTCGATCATGGTGGTATTGGATAAGCTAAGAAAGTCTACTCATTTCATACCCATGCAATTAACCTACAAGGTTGTGCAAATTTCCAATATATTCATGCAAAACATTTTCCGATTACATGGACTGCAAAAATCTATAATATCCGATCGTGATGTAAAATTTACATCAGCCTTCTGGAAATCCTTATTTGAAGGATTGGGTACACAACTAAATTTTAGCACTGCATAAGACCCTCAAACGTATGGGCAAATTGAACTGGTAAATTAGGTATTGGAAGACATGTTGCGAACTTATGTTATGCAACAACCTTCCAAATGGGAAGATTACCTGCACTTGGTAGCATTTGCTTACAACAATGGCTATCACACATCTTTGCAAATGAGCATGTTTGAAGTTCTGTATGGATGCAAGTTTCAAACCCCTTCCAGTTGGGGAGGACTGGAAGATAAATTGATGTTGGGACCTGAGATGCTAAAAGAAATGGAGGAAATGGTCAAACCGGTTCGCTCCAATTTAAAAGCCATTCAAGATCAACAAAAGAACTTTGTTGATCGAAAGAGGAGCTTCAGGGAATTCCAAATTGGAGACCATGTTTATGTGAGGGTATGGCCAAATAAAATTACATTCCAATGGGATGGGTGTGCCAAATTGGCACCATGATTTTGTGGCCCTTTTCAGGTCTTGGCCCAAGTCAGGCGAGTGGCCTACCAAAAATAAAATATTAATAGCTCAAGGAAATGACTAAATTATTTATTTTTGTAGGTCAAACCGGAAGGTGAGTTCTTGGTCGAACCTCTGGTTATACTCGATTAAACAGAAGTAACATTGTGGAAACAAGTTATCACCCAGGTTAAAGTGAAATGGTAGCACTTTGGGCGAGAAGAGGCCACATGGGAAGATGAGCAGGTCATGAAGGAAGCTTTTCTGTGTCTGTTTGCAGTAGGACAACATCAAGATGATGTTTGATTCCAGGAGGGGGAGATGTGATGTCCCTAGAAAAAACTGTAATAATTTTATTTGATGTAGTAAAAACAAAACACTGGATTTTTATTATTTTATTACATTTGAACTATTTAACAAATTATGTTAATTAAGAATGAGAATTTATTGAGGGTGTTAGCAAATATTGTAACTCGCTTTCATATCAAGAAGTTGGGGAATATGTAGTTACCTAACCCTAACTACTTTTCCTGATTATGAATTCGCCAAGAAAAAAATCAAGAAGGTAATGAGAAAGTACCTGAGAGAAGAAATTGGAGAGGGAAAAAGAAGAAAATCATGTCGTGCTAGAAGGATAGATGGGAAAAGGGAGCTAATTCTAGTGATGACCAGATAGCTTGGATTACTATGACTATTAAGTCTTGCAAGAGATATAAGTCTTGTGAGCAAGAGATTGGGGGAGAATTGGCCTGAAAGCAAGTCTCATGGTTGGGAGGATAATATGTGAAGTAAAAAGAGACTTTGACTAATTTAATTCTGTTTACAGGTAAGTACCAAGTCCTTTGTTACTTAAGCATTTAACTATGTAAATAGTAACCCTTGTATTAGTGTAATTGGTCTAAGGATGGAATTGTAGTAAAAGAGAACTAGTTGAATTCATGTTGTTTTAAAAGAAGAAAGATTGTAGAGACTTTTAACTAGAATGCAACAATATTATGGAAATTATATACCAAAACTGAGAAATACAATTGCATGTGCTTTTACAGTAGGGAAAAACCTATCACTATAATAAATATAATGAGTTCTGTGACTAGGAATACAAAATACGATACATTCACTATTAAATACCTAGTCAATGAAAGAGTATATTTTCTAAATAAAACTACATACGATGTTAAGGATCTTTAAAATACTTACCTAGATAGTTGATACATTTATAGTCAAAATTTCGAGAAAATTCTAGAAAGTCGAATAGCTTTGATGCTAATATGTACATATATATAGATAGAAATGATCATTTAATTTCAAAGCAACTAACTGCTAATAGAAACTCTCGTGGCTCGGCTGGGAGTTGCCACAAATTTCTAATCATAAGAAAATTTACAACTGAAATTACATAACTAATATATAAACCCCTTCCAGCAGGGTTATTTCGACCGCTATGAAGGTAGGACAAGCGGCCAAATATTTCCCTGTAAAATATCAATGAGATGAAGCAGTCAGACAGGATTTTACCCAAGTATATTTTCCCTTAGGCCCAACCTATATGAAATCCAACAATAAGCTCCGTCTGGTATAGCGAAAGCCCTCTCTTTGTGGGTCAAGACCCCAATAAACGAAGATTCTATGAAATAAATAATATAGATGAATCTAGGGCATGAGAATAAGAAATCAAGAACTTCCACCCAGCTAGCTAAAGAGTTAGATATAAATAATCGAACCGAGAAGAATGAAACCCTTCGAGATAAAACCCTTATCCAGGAATTTGTAAACAGAGCATTTGTAAAGGAAAAATAGTGAAAGTATTAAATAGAAATCAATATCAAATAAAGCATTGAACCATGAGCATACAGACCATAGCAAATATAGAGAAAAAAGATGGGGCACATGATTAATTGCATGAAATGATCAAGTTAAATACATTTTTGTACCTGTCAAATGGAGGAAAACCCTCTTTAATACAAAATTACAGTAATACCCTACAGCAAAGGCAAACCTCCATTGGAGCTCGACTTCATAAATTACACCTGAAGCTTAGTAGTGAAATAAGCTCGAGAGGTCCATATTAAACTTAAAACAAAATAAGTATAAACCTCTCTGGTTTATAGCGCCCAGAAGAGATCAACCTCTTCAAAACCCTTAGAGTCAAAAAGGGACAATCACATACCTAGAATCCCTACGCAGAATATGATGTAGCACCATGACAGTGCATCAGAGGCGGTGCCTTTTTTCATAGTCTAGAGCACTAGTGAATCCTCTGAAGTCACCTGCAACCAAACCCATAAGAACATAGACATTATAAGTTGTAAGTAAAGATGGATATTCCATAGAAAATCTTACCAGAAAATTAGCGTATGAGTACCTGTCAGAGATGCACGACGAACTAGGTCCCCCACTAAAACCAAACAAGTAGTATCACTCCACAAATGCAAAGGAATCACTCGGGAAGTCTGTAAGGGTTCATAAGTCAAGTTAGTCTGCTAAGGCCATCATTGGATTTTTGTGCACCAAAACTCAATAACTGAAATCGTAAACTCACACTAGTGATAATCCATGTTGCCAAGAAAAGTTCCACCGTTGGATGGGAGTGAGATAGTCAAACCGTCAATGAAGCGAGGATTCCAAGAAGGAATGACCATTTGGCAAATGGACGACAGACATCCAGAGAGCTACTCCCACTAATGCTTGGGAGTACAAAAAGCAATAAGTTAGAATAAATGTAAATATCTGTCAAATTTATAATATTAATATGTATGGTACAGAGCTAATCTGACATCGATTAATGTGACAGAAATGGATCTCAACCATCGATATTAAGGTTATGATGTTCATAATTAGTCGTAGTTTCTAAAAGTGCATTCAAATATTTATTTAATGTTTAAAATGATTTCCATGGCTTATACATACATACATACATACATACATACATACATACATACATACATACATACATACATACATACATACATACATACATATATATATATATATATATATATCTAAAGTGCAATGAATATAAGAAATTATTGGGTACCATATCAATATAGAAATTACTATAGGGTAATGTGGCCAAAGATTATTTTTTTTTAAGTGGATATAAGACAAGTGGTATCAGAGTGATCAGGTTACAAAACTGAGTGATGTTTTTATGTTTACAGTAAAACAAGTACAAACAACTAGAATGAAGAGAATAGGCAACACACGGCATGGAGCCGTGCCAGGTCTAGGACCTACAACAATTCTAGAAACTAACCCAGAAGTATGGGTGTAATTGGGGGAGGAACCACACAACACCAATACTACCATTCTGGAAACAGTACAAGAGCTGAAAAGTGAAATGGCATGGCTGAGAGTAGATAATGCAAGGTTGATGCAGGAACAAGAGAAGATTATGAAAATCCTTTCGGATAAATAGAACCAATATCAGCCAATTCCAACCTCGGAATATGGACAAGTGTATAGGGAACATGAATACCAGACAAAGTGTCAAGAGAAAAAGGGGGGGGGGAGAAAATCAGGAAGAAAAATCTGATAATGCATCAGAACACAAAGCACAAAAAAGACAACTGATAGAATTGTAAGGAGAATTCCAGAAAATAAAACCACCCCTCTTTGATTGTGAGAAAGAAGAGGCAGTGGAAGCCTAGCTTATTAATATGAATAAGTACTTCCATATGTATGAATACGACCATAACTTAAAAGCTCGCCTGGCCATTTTTTAGCTGCAAGGGAAAGCCACACTACGGTGGGAGGAGGTAAAGACTGTGTGTGGGGTAAATGAAGAGAGAATAACATGGGAAAAGATCCAGAGATTCTTTAAGGAAATATATTTAACTGAACGATTCTATGATGAAAAAGAAAATGAGTTTCATGACTTATGATTGGGACAACTGACCATGGATGAGTTCATCACTAAATTTACATCCTTACTTCGGTATTTACCTTACATACGAGAGGAGAAGGCGAAGGTGCAATGATTTATCAATAGTCTACCTTTGTTTATGAAGGAGTTCCTTTAATTAGACAACCCAAAAACCATGGATGATGTTATAAGAAAAGCTAGAATATGTTATCAGCAAAATTGACGGAAGGGAGATATAGGAAAAAAGTGGACTGATAAAAAGGGGATTAAATTCCTTATTGGCAGCAAGGGAACCAAGTTTGTAATTAATAAAGGACTTCACAAGGGACAGATTAATAGAAACCAGACCGGATTTAGAGTTCCTAATGAATCCAAGACCACTAAACAGTGAGGTTGAACAGAAGTTGAACTCGCACCAAGACACCGAGTACAATGCTTGTGATGTGGAGGACCACACTACATTAAAAATTGTCTCAATCGCAAAGGAACGGATCAGATCTCACATATTCAGGAGGCATCCATTGTAGGAGAAGTAGCTCAAAGCATTCCCAAAATCATTTCTACCCTTCAAGACCACCAGGCAGAGTACCAGCCAACCATGGTGGAATTTGAAGGTAAAATTTTTAACTAAACTATATCTATTTTAATTGACTCAGGAGCTACTTTCATCTATGTTAACTCTAAGATTGTCGAGAAATTTTGTTTGCAAGCTGTCAAATTCAAGAATCCTGGGTTAGTACAGTTAGCCACAAGGGCAAAAAGGCGAGTATTGGCTAAAGTTGCATGCTGAAAGTAGCAGATCAATCCCTAAAGGCCAATCTAAACGTGTTGCCCCTAGGATCCTATGATGTCTTATTAGGCATGGACTCAGTGGAAAAACATTTTTCCCTTATAAAGTGTAAAACTAAAACCATTTACTATATAGATAAGGAAGAAAAAGGGTAGGAAATGCAAGGTATTTTAAGGGAATTAAAACTAAGACCGATAACCACTTCACTATTGGCAAAATGTATTAGAAAAGGATGTCCAATTTATGCAATTTAGGTAGGATTTTCCAACTCAAAGGAAAAGAAAAATTCTTTAGAAAATATACTTGTAATATAGAATTTTCTTGATGTATTTCCTGAGGAAATTCCAGAACTCCCTCCAAAAAGAGATATAGATCTCACCATCGAATTGGTACTAGGAGCAACTCCGGTGTCCCGAGCTCTATATTGTATGAGCATTCCAGAGTTGACAGAATTAAAAATGAAACTACAAGAATTGTTGGAAAAGAATTACATCTGTCCCAGTGAATCACCATGGGGAGCCCCAGTGCTATTCGTTAAAAAGAAATATGGAACTCTATGCATGTGTATGGATTATCATCAGCTAAACAAGCAGACTATTAAAAATAAATACCCCTTACCCCACATTAATGAACTATTTGACCAAGTGAAGGGAGTGAAAATGTTCTCAAAGATTGAACTATGTTCAAGGTACCATCATATCAAAATAAAAGAAGAAGATATAACAAAAACAACATTCAAAACTTGTTATGGGCATTACGAGTTCGTGGTCTTACCCTTTGGGCTGACCAATGCTCTCGCAAACTTTATGTTTCTTATGAACATTATATTCCATCAATATTTGGACAAATTTATGCTAATTTTTATTGATGATATATTGATTTATTCTCGTAGTATGTAAGAACATAAAGAGAATCTCATAATAGTACTGCAAACTCTTAGAGAACACTCGTTGTATGATAAATACAACAAGTGTGATTTCTTTAACAAACATATTCAATATCTAGGCCACATCATTACTAGGGATGGAATCAAGATGGACCCAGAAAAGATAAAGATGATAACGGAGTGGTATGGGCGAAAGGATGTAGCATATATAAGATCATTTATGGCTCTTGCTGGGTATTATAGGAGATTTTTTGAAGGTTTTTCCAGAGTAGCATACCCCATTACCTCCCTACAGAGGAAAGGAAAAGCCTTCAATTGGACAACAGAATGCTAGAGAAGCTTTGACCAACTTAAGCATTTAGTAACCACTGCACCTATTCTGAGCATTGTAGATCCAAATAAAGATTATGTAGTCTGCACCGATGCTAGCAAAGAATGAGTGGGTAGTGTCTTAATGCAAGAAGGAAAAGTGATTTCCTATGAGTCTAGGTAAATCAAGGATTACGAACGAAAGTATTCCACCTATGATATAGAGCTGACAATTGTCATTCATGCGCTAAAAGTGTGGCCGCATTATTTTATGGGAAAAAAATTTCTCCTAATGACTAATCATCATAGCTTAACTAACTACTTTAAACATCCCACTCTGAATTCCATACAAGCCATATGTATTGACTTCTTAAGTGGTTTTGATTTTGAGATCAAACACTTGAAGGGTAATGAGGATCAGGTCACAGATGCTTTGAGTCGAAAGGTACATTGCATTTATGAAATCTATTACAGTGAGATACAGACCACCTTCCAAGAATTAATCAAGGAAGTAGTTGGACAAGATCTAGAATATCAGTCCTTATGACAGCAAGCAAAAGCCTTAAACAACCATAAAAAACATATGGGATATGAGATAAAACATGAAGGCTTCCTAATTTACAAAGGAAGATTGTGTGTGCCTAACCAAAATAATATTAAAGACTTAATATTAGATGAATATCATAAAATCCCCTATGTAGGCCACCTTGGACACTAAAAGTTGATTACAACACTTATCAAGGAATACTTCTGGCCTAGCATGAAGAATGATGTAGCAGAGTATCTAACACGTTGCCTAGAATATCAGAAAGTGAAAATGAAACATCAACATCCAACTAGATTATGGCATCCACTACCAATTCTGGAATTGAAGTGGGAGACCATTTTCATTGATTTCATCATAAGATTACCCAGGTCCAAAAATCAAAACGACTCGATCATCGTGATAGTGGGTAAGTTGAGAAAGTCTACTCATTTCACACCCGTGCAAACAACCAACAAGGCTGTGCAGATCACCAATATATTCATGTAAAAAAAATTTCGGTTACATTGACTACCAAAATCTATAATCTCTGATCATGATGTAAAATTTACATCAGCCTTCTGGAAATCCTTATTTGAAGGATTGGACACACAACTAAATTTTAGCATCGGATACCACACTCAAATGGATGGGCAAACCGAATGGGTAAATCAGGTATTGGAGGACATGTTCTGAACTTATGTTATGCAGCGACCTTCCAAATGTGAAGATTACCTATACTTGGTAGAATTTTCCTACAACAATGGCTAACACACATCTTTGCAAATGAGCCCATTTGAAGTTCTGTATGGATGCAAGTGTCGAACCCCTTCTATTTGGGGAGGACAGGAAGATAAATTGATGCTGGGACCCAAGATGGTAAAAGAAATGGAGGAACTAGTCAAAAAGGTTCTCTCCAATTTAAATGTCACTCAAGATCGACAAAAGAACTTTGTTGATCGAAAAAGAAGCTTTAGGGAATTTCAAATTGGAGACCATGTTTATCTTAGGGTATGGCCAAAAAAAGTACATTACAATGGGGTGGGTGTGCCAAATTGGCACCTACTAACTCGCCTTATCCAGCCATATTAGATTGCACAACGTATTTCATGTTTCGATGTTAAAAACCTATGTTTATGATCCTAAACATATAATTAATTGACAAGACATACAGGTAAATTATTTTACAATCTGCCAAAAATAAAATATTAATAGCTCAATGAACTGACTAAAGTATTTCATTTTGTAGGTCGAACTGGAGGGTGAGTTCTTGGTCAAACCTCTGTTTATACTCGATCAAAGAGAAGTAATGTTGTGGAAATGAGTTATCACCCAGGTTAAAGTGCAATGGCAGCACTTTGGGTAGGATGAGGCCACCTGGGAAAATGAGAAGGTCATGAAGGAAGATTTTCTGGGTCCGTTTGCACCAGGACAACATTGGGATGATGTTTGATTTTAGGAGGGGGAGATGTGATGTCCCTAGGAAAAAAAACTATAATAATTTTATTTACTGCAGTAAAAACAAAAGACTAGATTTTTATTATTTTATAACATTTCAACCACTTATTAAATTTTGTTAATTAAGAATGAGAATTTATTGAGAGTGTCAACAAATATTGTAATTCTCTTTCATATCAAGAAGTCAGGGAATAGGTAGTTACCTAACCCTAGCTACTTTTCTTGATTATGAATTCTCCACGAAAGAAATCAAGGGGGTAATGAGAAAGTACTTGAGAGAAGAACTTGGAGTGTGAAAAAGAAGGAAATTCTGTTGTGCTGGAATGAAAAACGGGAAAAGGGAGCTAAGTTTGGTGATGACCAGATAGCTTGGGTTACTGTGACTGTTAAGTCTTGCAAGTGACATCAGTCTTGTGAGCAAGAGCTCAAGGGCTGACTTGGCTTAAAAGCAAGTCTCATGGTTGGGAAGATAGATATGTAAAGTAAAAATATACCCTGACTGATTTAAGTTTGTTTACAGGTAAGTATTGAGTCCTTTGTTACTTAAGCATTTAACTGTGTAAATAGTAACCCTTGTATTAGTGTAATTGGTCTAAGGACAGAATTGTAGTAAGTAAAGAAATGCAACAGTAAAAGAGAACTAGTTGAATTCATGATGTTTTAAAAGAAGAAAGACTGTAGAGACGTTTAACTAGAATGCAACAGTATTATGGAAATTATAAACTAAAACTGAGAAATACACTTCCATGTGCTTTTACAGTAGGGAAAAACTTGTCATTGTGATAAATATAATGATTTCTATGACTATGAATATAAAATATGATATAGACACGGTTAAATACCTAGTCAGTGAAAGCCTATATTTTCTAAATAAAACAACATACAACGTCAAGGATCTGTAAAAGGCTTAGCTAGATAGCTTATACATTTATAGTCAGAATTTCGGGACAATTCTAGAAAATTAAATAGCTTTGATGCTAATATGTACATATATACAGAGCTAAATGATCATTTAATTTCAAAGCGACTAACTGCTAATAGAAACCCTCGCAACTGGGCCGGGAGTTGCCACAAATTTCTAAGCACAAGCATGTTTACAACTAAAATTACATAACTAATATATAGACTCCTTCTGGCATAGTTGTTTCGACCCCAATGAAGGTAGGACAAGAAACCAAAAATTTCCTTGTAAAATATCAATGTGATGAAGAAGTCAGGCAGGGTTTTACCCAAGGGGATTTTCCCTTTGGCCCAACCTATATGCAAACCGACTGTAAGCTCCGTCAAGTACAACAAAAGCCCTCTCTTCATGGGTCAAGAACCCGATAAACAAATATTCTCTGAAATAAATAATATAGAAGAATCTAGGGCCCGAGAATAAGAAATCAAGAACTTCCACCCAGCTAGCTAAAGAGTTAGATAACAATAGTCCAACCAAGAATAATGAAACCCTCTAGGATAAAACCCTTATCCAGGAATTTGTAAACAGAGCATTCGTAAAGGCAAAATAGTGAAAGTATGAAATAGAAACAAGGATAATTTTAGGGGCGAATGTTCGCCCTTTGGAGAAATTAAGGGGTTTTAAATTTTTAGTGGGCGAATATTTTGTATCATAGTACATTTTTACAAATCACCTCAAATAGCCCACCTTATTTTAAGGGAGAGGGTAAAAAAGGTAAATTTAGCCCTTGAAATTAGGAGTTACAACCTTCCATTCACCCATTTTCAAGAATAGGTTTTATTTAAGTGAATCCATTCGCCCATTTTCAAGAACAGGTTTTATTTAAGTGAATTATATGGGCCAAATACCATATTTATAAAAGAGGTATGGTAAATGAATAAAAATATAAAAAAATGAGAGGTATGGTAAATAAATAAAACATTTTTTATATTTACTTCATAAGTCACCTGGTGTAAACAAATAAAAATATAAGTAAAGTGGAGGTATGGTAAATAAATAAAACGTCTTTTTATACTTACTCAAAAGGTATGGTAAATAAATAAAAATATAAATAAACTAGACGTATGGTAAATAAATAAAACCTCTTTTTATATTTAGTCCATAACCCTCATTCTATTTATGAAGGCTCAAGAAAGAGGTTTTATTTAAGTGAATCCTATGGGCCAAATACCATATTTGTAACAGAGGTATGGTAAATTAATAAAAACATAAATAAACGAGAGGCATGGTAAACAAATAAAACATTTTTTTATATTTACTCCATAAGTCACCTTATATTTACAAACACTAAAAAAATGGGTTATATTTAGGTGAAACCTATGGGTAAAATACTATGGGACAAATACCATGGACTAGATTGTTATTAATACCATGCAAAAAACCATTATTAACCCTCATATTAGAATTAATAAAAATGAAAATGGCACATGGTATTGACCCATGGTATTCACCTAGAATGTAGCCTATTTAAATGGGGGAATTAAACCAGCATAGATCCATTTTACTCTGGATCTACTAACCCCCGAGAGGTATCAAATATCATGATATGCAAACTAGCATAGAGTGAAAAAATATTTGATCCTCTTGGGGCTTTGTCAAGAGTAAAAATGGATGTTGTAATTTAATGTAGGTTAAACATTTTAGCTTGGTTAAAATAAAAAATAAAATAAAAATCAACTATTAATTTTATTAATTTTTATAAATTACTAGTAGTAATTTTTAAGCTCCAGGTTTATGATAACCCATGGTATTGACCCATGGTAATACCATGGTATTCATGTGAGCATAGACTATTTAAAGGGGAAATTCTATCGTCTTAGATCCATTCAAAGTTTTATTATTTAGTGAAAGACTTGCCAAGATCTTACAAGATTTTATAATTGAGTAAAATATTCGCCATGCCTGATGAGAGATTCGCCAAAAAATTATATATACATATTATATTATTGATAAAATCGCCTTCCATTTTTCCTATATACCATGGATATTCGCCCATTTATTATATTTATAAATTTAGGGGGGTTCTTAAAATTTTCCCTGAATAGAAATCAATATCGAATTGAGCATTGAACCATAAGCATCCAGACCATAGCAAATATAGAGAACAGAGATGCGACACATGATTAATTGTATGAAACTCTAAAGTTAAATACATTTTTGTATCTGTCAAATGGAGGAAAGCCCTCTTTAATATAAAATTACAGTAATACCCTACAACAAAGGCAAACCACCATTGGAGCTCGACTTCATAAATTACACTTGAAGCTTAGTAGCGAAATACACCCGAAAGGTCCATCTTAAACTTAAGACAAAACCATCATAACCCTCTCTGGTTTACAACACCCAAAAGAGATCGACCTCTTTAGGACCCTTAGAGTTGAAAAGGGACAAGCACATACGCAGAACCCCTGCGCAAAATATGACATAGCACCGTGACAGTGCATCAAAGGCGGTGCCTTGTTTCATAGTTCGAAGTACTAGTGAATCCTCCAAAGTCACCTACAACCAAACCCATAACAATGCAGACATTAGAAGCTGTAAGTAAAGATGAATATTCCATAGAAAATCTTACCAGACAATTAACGTATGAGTACCTTTCAGAGGTGCGCGATGGACTAGGTCCCCCACTGAAACCAAACTAGGAGTATCACTCCATAGCTGGAAAGGAATCACTCGGGAAGCCTATAAGGGTTCATAAGTTAAACCAGTCCGTCTACACCATCGCCCAATTTTTTTGCACCAAAACTCAACAGGTGAAATTGTAAACTCACACTGTGGATAACCCAAGCTGCAAGGAACAGTTTCCACCATCAAATGGGAGCAAGATAGTCGAATCGTCGATGAAGCGAGGATGCCGAGGAGGAAAAACCATCTAGCAGGTGGACGACAGAGATGTCGAGAGCTACTCCCACCAAGGCTCAAGAGTACCAAAGGTAATAAGTTAGAATAAATGTAAAGATCTTCAGATTTATAATATTAATATGTATGGTACAGAGTTAATCTGACATTGATTAATGTGATTGACATGTAACTCAACAATCGATATTAAGGCTATGATGTTGATAAATTCTTAGTTTATAAAAGTGCATTCAAATATTTATTCAATGTTTAAAATGATTTCCCTGGCTTATATATATATATATATATATAAAGTGCAACGAATATAAGAAATTATTGGGTTCCATATCATTATAGAAATCACTTTAGGGTAATGTAGCCAAAGAATTTTTTTATTTTTTTTAAGTGGATATATGACAGTACAATTCCCATGATAGTTTTCATTGTTTCTGGATGAAAAAGAAGAAAAAATACTTCTTTAAATTGTATTTTTGACATGTATCCTTATAGGTTTCGTCAAATGTCAAATGTAAGCACCCACTTAAAGTGAAATTTAACTCTACATCCAACAAGTGTCCTCTTTGCACATTTAGAATACACATATACAAAAAAAAAAATTGAAAATGTGTGAAAAAACATGTTCTCTAATTTTAATTTTATTCTACCTCCAATGAGTATCCACTTTGTGTACTTTTGACAGTCCCAAATTAAAAACAATTAAAATACATTAAAAAATCAATTTTTCATAAATTTTCACAATAATATAAAATATGTTTTTCATGTATTTTTACTTTTCTTAATTTGAATTTTCTCTAAAACATAAATACTAGATACTCATAGATACATAATTAAAAATTATACATCCAATATATATTTAGCATTAATATTTAAATAAACCAATAAAAAATTATCAAAAAATATAATTAAAAAAGATATTAAACTTCACCATTGTTAATTAACTAATTTATTTCCTATGAATCTCATTTTAGAGCTCAAAATTCTCAACTTTTTTAAGAGCTTTCAATTCATTTTAATTCATTCAACTTGCCACTATAATTATTTTTATAAATAAAACATATAATCCTATTTACTAGAATAAAATTTCAGAAAATGAAGTGTATTTAGCATAAGATTTGGTATAATATCCACTCCAAAGTGTTTTCTAAATCTCAACCTACCTGACTAAGTGTTAAAAGTTATTTCATTTATCAGTCCTTACCTCACTTAACTATCTAATTTGTTATTATTTTAACCCGAGAACTATTCGATATAATAGGAAAAATTATCATGAATACAAATTATTCATACTTTTAGAGAATCATATAATTTATTTTCCATAATTAATTAGCGGTGGCAAATAGATTTCTAAAAAATATAAATAATTTTTTTTTAAAAATCATATAGTTTACTTTTTATAATTATATTATTTGATATATCTATTTGGAATAAGGTTTTACAATTTAAATTTATCTTTCAATAATCAGGTGGATGATAGAGATCTAATCTTCATAGAATATTTTATGATATTCTTAATAGTATATACAAATCAAAGATTGAGATATATCTCTAAAGTAGTCATGTCAATTGTTTTTGGTAACTACAGGAATAGAGAGTGATACGAGGTCGATTCTAATCCCTAACTCTATACCTATGTGTCTAATAAATATCGTATTCATGTGACATGGGGTCGATTTCAATCAGTAACTCTATATTTCTCTGTCTAAGAAATATTTTCCTCTTGGTAGACTAGGTTACTTTTGAGTGATTTGAACCTTCGATTTCTTAATTGCAAACTGAGTTGTAACAAACAAACTGACTTATAATTTTTTTTGCATATGGTAATTATAAACCATGGTATTGGTTCATAATATTGTAACAAAACCTATTTAAAAATTATAAATCTTTATGATAAAGTAACATTTAATTTTCTTGATTAAAAATATTGTTTATGTTTTTATATATATATTTATATTTATTTTATATATACAGTTTTTAAATAATAATAATAATAATAATAATTTTAAATAAAATTCCAATTTAATTATTTTTTATATGATTTTATTAATTTTAACAATTTAAAAAGTAAAATGAAACGTGTTTTTGATAATAATAATTATTATTCATTATTTTTTTCTATATCTCATTTTAGGTAACCAACAAATATTTAATTAATTTCGTTACTGTTATTAGTTTTACTTTTCCCATTTTCTTTATTAAAAATATTACTATAAACAGAGTATATATATTCCTAAAATTTTACCAAGTTGCAAAGATAATAAAGGAAAACATATTCATATAATGTTTTTTTCATTAATCACTATTAATTCACAAACTATAAAAACATAATCTCCAAATATTAATGTTATTATCTTTTTTAAATTTTGCAAAAAAGGTTAGAAATTTTGTTCTAAAAAAACATTGCAAAAAAAAATGTTTGCAAAACCTTTAAAAAACAAACATCTTAGGATGAAAAACAAGAAAAGGAATAAGACAACTTGAATAACGGTTAGATAATCAACATTTCAAAAAAAATTGTGCATACTTAGGGCATAAGAAAATTTAAAGTGTCAAAAATATGCCTTAAAAAATGTTGATGCTTTTGAAAATCTGCATGAAAATCACCAGCGTTTAAAAAAAAAAAAAAAATCCACACTTAATACATTAGAAAGTCTAAAGTGTAAAAAATAAGCTCTCTAGAAAAAGGGGTTGATGTTGTATCAACACTTTTCAAAATCAACATGAAAAATGTTCATACTTGATGCATAATAAAATTTAAAGTGTAAAAAATATGCTAAAAAAATGTATTTTAAATAAGCACTTTTCAAAATTGGATGATTTTTTGCTACCTCAAAAAAATGAGTACTCACTATAGTTTTCATTTGACAATTTTGATTGTTTTTGGATGAAAAAGAAGAAAAATGTCCTTTTAAATTGTATTTTTGAGATATTTCCTTATAAGTTTCCTCAAATCTCAATTATAAGCACTCACTTAAAGTGAAATTTAACTCTACATACAACAAATATCCTCTTTGCACACTCTTGAATACACCCATACAGAAAAAATGTTGGACCATATAGCTAAACCAAAAACAAACAACAACAGATACACATCATAAAAGAGACACAGGGTTTAACGTGGTTCACCCAACCATTCTGGGCTACGTCCACCAAACATAGGCATCGGCCATCTTTATTAATCAAATAGGAGATTACATAATTAATCAAATCCTCACAAACTCTCACCACCACCAAACTATCCGTATGGATACCTATTTTATAGCAAGGAGAATCTAACTGCCTCTCACATCAAATTTAGGATGCATTAATTCTCTCCCAACAACCTGGAGCTAATCTAGCAACAGATGTCTATTGTTGTCACACATTGGGATTTTTGCCTATTTTATTTAAAACAGAAAATCTCAACAATCTCCACCTTGACAACAATTAGCCTGATGCCCTTTTTGTTTATTATTTTATCTTTTTTGCAAGCCAAGAGAAGCCAAACACCAACATAGCTTCTCTAACAAAACTGGTTTCGTGAACATGTCTGCACAGTTTTCCTTTGTATGCACCTTTTCAAGAGAGACTCCCCTTTCAGTGATAACCTGTCTTACAAAATGGTACTTAATTGGAATATGCTTTGATTTACTATGATAGGCCGGATTCTTAGCCAAATGTATTGCACTTTGACTATCACAAAGTAACCTGATGTTGTCCTATAACCTACCAAACTCACCAAGCAAACCTTTCAACCAAACCGCCTCTTTGCACGCATGCGAAGCAGCAATGTATTCTGCTTCAGTAGTGGATAAAGCAACAATGTTTTGTAGCTTTGACATCCAGCTAATAGCTCCACCTGCAAGGGTAAAGACATACCCTGAAGTTGACCTTCTCTTATCCAAATCACCTGCAAAATCAGAATCAACATATCCGCAAACAGATTCACTACTCTTATTGTAAGTAATACAATAACTACTTGTGCCTCTCAAATACCGAAGCACGCATTTTACTGCTGACCAGTGTTCTTTACCTGGATTTGCCATATACCTGTTGACAACCCCAACTGCATGTGAAATATCTGGTCGCATACACACCATCGCATACATCAAACATCCTACTACATTGGCATATGGAATTCGAGACATATAATCCTTTTCTTCATCTGTATTAGGACATAAACTGGAAGAAAGCTTGAAATGGGAAGCTAAAGGGACTGACACAGGCTTCACATTGTTCATACCAAACCTCACAAGTATTTTCTCAATATACTTTTGTTGTGATAGCCACAGCTTACCATTGCCCCTGTCTCTGAAAATCTCCATGCCCAAAATCTGTCTTGCTGCTCCTAGATCTTTCATATCAAACGTCCTTGCCATCTGAGTCTTCAACCTGTTGATTTCTTCAATGCTTTTGCTTGCTAAAAGCATATCGTCAACATACAACACTAAGATAATGAACATGCCATTACTTAACTGCTTAAAATAAACACAATGATCATATTCACTTCTTATATATTTTTGACTCAACATGAAAGAATCAAATTTTTTGTACCACTGTCGAGGCGACTGCTTCAGACCATACAATGACTTCTTGAGCCTGTAGACAAATTTCTTATTGCGGTGCTGAACAAACCCTCCCGGTTGTTCCATATAAATTTCCTCATCTAAATCACCATGTTAAAAAGCAGTCTTAACATATCACCATGTAAAAAAGAAGTCTTAACATCTAGTTGATGTAATTCTAAATCAAGCAAAGCAACTAACGCTAACACAATTCTAATTGAAACAATTTTGACAACTGGTGAAAATATCTCATGAAAGTCTATGCCAGCTTTCTGAGAAAACCATTTTGCAACCAGCCTTGCTTTGTATCTGTCTTATGAATCATTCACACCCTGTTTTACCTTGAAAACCCATTTACATGCCACAGTTTTCCTGCCTTTGGGAAGTTCAACCAGATCCCATGTGCCATTCTTACCTAAGGCCATCATTTCCTCCTTCATGGCTGCTTTCCATTTGTCACTCTTTGAACCTTCTACAGCTTCCTGTAACACAAAGGTTCATCATCATTAGCGGTCAAAGCAACTGAAGTAACATAATCATCATACCTTCTCGGAGGACGTTTGATCCTTGTAGACCTCCTTAAGGATATTTCTGGTGCTTCCACAATTGGCTATCTACCATCTGTAGGAACTTCTTCATGATCGCCATCTGAGACTTGTTCATGACCTCCATCTGAACCATGTTCATAATCTGACTCTGAAACTTGTTCATGACTAGAATCTGAACTATGGTCATCATGACTATCATCAGAAGTGCTATCAAACTGAATGTGCTGAAAATCAGATACATCGTCCTGTTTCAATTTATTATCTACATCTAACTGTATAAGAGAGGATTCATCAAACTTTACATCTCTGTTGATGATGATTTTGCGGGTAGTAGGATCCCATAATCTAAATCACTTTGTTCCATCACCATACCCAACAAAGACATACCTTTTCGCTTTCCGATCTAATTTAGTTCACTGATGTTTAGGCACTAGAGCATATGCATCACAACCAAACACTCTAAGTTTAGAATAATCACAAGGGTGTCCTTTCCATACCTCTTGCGGAATCTTGCAACCTATCGTCGTTGATGGAGATCGGTTTATCACATAACAAGCTGTTGCCACCGCTTCCGTCCACAACTCCTCTTGCAACCCGACGTTACTCAGCATACTCCTTGCTCTCTCTAGAAGAGTCTTGTTCATGCGTTCAGTAACTCCATTCTGCTGAGGAGTATAAACCATGGTCTTATGTCTCTCGATCCCTGCATCCTTGCAATAGCTGTCAAACTCCTTGGAAGTAAACTCACCACCATTGTCAGTTCTTAAACATTTTATTGTTCTACTAGTGTTGTTTTCTACCAATGCTCTAAACTGCCTGAAAACTGAAAACACATCAGACTTCCTTTTCAACATGTAGACCCATACTTTCCTAGAAAATTCGTCAATAAACGACACAAAATACGACAAGCCACCATACGAGGTTGTAGGTGCTGGACCCCAAACATCTGAATGGATATAATCAAGTATTCCTTTACTAGTATGTTTGCCTATTTTAAACTTTTGTTTACTTTGTTTGCCAAACAGACAATGTTTACAGAAATCTAACTTTCCAGATCTTAGATTAGGAAGTAACTTGCGATCAACCAAAATCTTTAACCCTCTTTCTCTCATATGGCCCAACCTCTGATGCCATAGGCGAATGGAACTACTGTCATGTTCAGACACGGTAAACACATGAATTGACCCTGTTCTTCCTTCTAACTGAAACAGATTTCCTACTTTCTTAGCTTTCATTACTAGTAAAATACCTTTGTGAATTTTCATTACTCCACCTTGAATGACAGTTTTATATCCATTTGTATCAAGTGCACCCAGTGAAATTAGATTTTTTCTTAAATCTAGTACATGTCTTACATCAGTTAACATTTTGGTTGTCCCATCAAACTTTTGCAGTTGTATACTCCCTATCCCCACAATATTAGATGTGACATCATTACCCATGTCCACGACTCCATCATTCACTGATCTATATGTCTTAAACCAATCTCTATGAATACACATGTGGTTTGATGCACCGGAATCTAGCAACCAATGTTGATCATGATTTGACAAATTAACTAACAAGACTTCGTCGCTCATACCTGAACCAGATGCTGAACCTGTATCAGTAGTGTTTGCTTCCTTCTTTTCTGTCGATGAAGCTTCTTTTGAAGTTTGTTGTCGCTTCCAGCAATGCTTCTTCAAATGCCCTAATTTGCCGCAGAACCAGCACTTGACTTTACTCTTCTTCCCCTTGGACTTTGAACGCGAATCGCTGCGCTTACCAGAGCGTCTTTCTCTAGAACGACCTCTAGCCATCATTGCCTTTGATGTAGAGGTGTCAGCATTCGACCGCTTCCTGGTTTCCTCGGACAACAAAGCTCCGATGACATCATCAAATTCAATGGTTTCGGATGAACTAAGACTTATAGACGTGACAAAATGATCCCACAACTCAGGTAACGAGCACAATAAAGTTATGGCTTTATCCTCGGCTTCAATTTTTACTTCTATGCTTTCTAATTGCACCATTAAAGTATTAAAAACATTCAAATGGTCAGTAATGGAAGTACCTTCCTTCATTCGCAGACTGTATAGTTTCCGTTTTAGGAGAATCCGATTTGTCAAGGATTTCGTCATATACAGCTTCTCCAACTTCGTCCACAAACCAGCTGCATTTTTCTCTAACACGATGTTAAATAAAACATCATCAGCCAAACACAATCGAATTCCGCTCAAGGCTCTTCCATCCAATTCATTCCACTCATCATCTGTCACAGGGTAAGGCAGTTTGGATCTGCCCAACAATGCCTTTGCCATGCCCTGTTGTACCAGGAGATCATGCATCTTTACCTTCCAAATCTCAAAATTATTTTTACCATTAAATTTCTCGATTTCAAATCAGGCACTCTGAGTTTTTGCCATCTCGTCTAAAATAAAGAATCTCCAATTTCAAAGAAGTTAATAAATAAAACACTACCTATGCCTTATTGTACAATTGCCTTTGTTGTTTGTATTTCAGATTTCAATTTAAAAAAAGTTGGCGCTTGCTGATGACCACAAGAACCGCGCCATTTAAAAAACGCTCTAAGTGTTGACAAAATGGCGCGAGTATACCTTGAAAATACGCGCTGATCAGCAAATTAGCGCATTGGCGCACTTAATTGAATAGGATCCGTGCCATTTCAGTTGGTTGGCGCGACTGTTATGGAATAATCTGCGCCAATCCCAAAACTGAAAGACAAAAAAAAAACGTATCTGGCAAAGCACTCAAGAATGTTTCTTGCGCACCTTGCACAGTTTAACGCTGGCAGTAGCTTTCAACGTAGTAATAATCAAAGTCTTTATCCACAGGATCAAAAAGCCTTCCACCGCTGAATGCACAACAGACTTCTCTCCACGTAGGTTTGGTAAACTGCACGCAGGTCTCAATGCTGGAGTACGCACCGGCAATCATGCGCTCTTTAAAAAATGGAATAATGACTAAGAAGTCATTGCAGTCACCACGCCGTATCAACATTGTTCCGCACCGATGACAGCCAAACTCCCACGCAGCAATGCTTAACACTACTCCCACGCAGCAATATATATCATAACAAATCCACCGAGGAACTTCTACAGCACCACCGAGGATTCCACAGCCACGCCATCACATATATCATAACAAATCCACCGCGAAACTTCTACAGCACCACCGAGGATTCCACAGCCACGCAGTCATATATATCATAACAAATCCCAAATGATATAACAGTCTTATTACACGTGGTTCTTTATATACATTCAGCCAGCGCAATGTAAAAGACAATAAAATGATAACAGTCTTTATTACACGTGGTTATTTATATACATTCAGCCAGCGCAATGTAAAAGTCAATATAATGTAATCCCACGCACGTTTTGGTTAACGCTCAACGCACCAACAGCAGTGCGCTCCTGCGCTATCACATAACATGAAATCCTCTACGCAGCAATGTACAGGCACCGCCAGCACCCTCACGCATTCACACGCAGGTATACAGCTTCTCGTGGCATCAATCAACCTGATACGCACCACCAGGCAGGCTCACACGATGCCTCCAACATGCTCTGATACCAATTGTTGGATCATACAGCTAAACCAAAAACAAACAACAGCAGATACACATCATAAAAGAGACACAGGGTTTAACGTGGTTCACCCAACCATTCTGGGCTACGTCCACCAAACATAGGCATCAGCTATTTTTATTAATCAAATAGGAGATTACATAATTAATCAAATCCTCACAAACTCTCACCACCACCAAACTATCCGTATGGATACCTATTTTATAGCAAGGAGAATCTAACTGCCTCTCACATCAAATTTAGGATGCATTAATTCTCTCCCAACAACCTAGAGCTAATCTAGCAACAAACGTCTATTGTTGTCACACACTGGGATTTTTGCCTATTTTATTTAAAACAAAAAATCTCAACAAAAAATACGTATAAAAACATGTTCTCTAACATTTTAATTTTATTCTACTCCACTATCCACTTTGTGTATTTTTAATAATCCCAAATTGAAAAAAATTAAAATACATTTAAAAAAAATCAAAACTTCATAGATTTTCACGTTAACCCGAAATATATTTTTCACGTATTTTCACTTTTCTTAATACGAATCTTCTCAAAAGAATAGAGACGAGGTACTCATTGAATACATAATTAAATTATGTATCCAATGGATATTTAGTATTAATATTTAAATAAACCAATAAAAATATTATCGAAAAAGTATAATTAAAAAAAAAAAAAAACTTCACCACTCTTAATTAATTATTTTACTTATTATTTTATTTTCTAGGAAGCTCATTTTAGAGCTCAATTTTTAAGAGCTTTCGTTCCATTCAACTAGACACTATAAATAATTTTAAAAATAAAACATATAATCTTATTTACTAGAATAAAGTTTTGGAAAATGAAACGTATTTAGCATAAGATTTGGTATAATATTTTTTCGAAAATGTTTTCCAAATCTCAATCTATTTGACCTAATGTTAAAATTTATTTCATTTATCATTGTCTTTACCTCACTTATCTATTTAAAATGTTATTATTTGAACCCGAGAACTGTTGGAGTTAATGCTTACATCTTATATTTGACATGTTGGTTTGGGATAGTTGATAAATTCTCTCAATCTCTTTTTCTAAATTAGGAATAAGTTAGATCTGAGAAACTCTATATATCAGAGTAATCTCTGAATGTAAAATGTGTGCATGTGCGTGTGTGTATGTGTTGAGCGCATACACCTTTGTGTGAAATATATGAGTGCTTTCAACCATTTTTAACATGGTATCAGAGCTCAATGTTGGAGTTGAGTTTCCCTGAAATGTGGATGAGGTTTTCTAGTGAAAATTTGTCATTGAACATGCTACAAGATTAAGATCTGATGAGAGCCATGAACATGAGAATCCATTGTGCTGAAGGAAAAGAAGGGCCCTTTCTGTAGCATAGCTATATCAATTATGAAGAATGTGGTTGAAGTGACAAAGAGTGAATGGATATGCTAATTCAAACAATTGTTGTCTATGTGTGAATTAAATCTACTGATTCAAATAGCAAGTCCCTCCATGAGAAGTAACAAAGGGCCACCTTACGCATGGAAATCCATTCTGTATGCACTATCTTACTGAAGGACTCAGAGAGGTCATCGCAACCATTATGCTAGACAACGTAGGGATTTCATAGACTTCTTCTGGAAGTCTATGTCTATAATTTGTTTCTCCCTTGTTTTAAATGAACTATTATTTCAAATGGGATTGAAGGAGCTTGTTGTCATCTATAGGGGATTGGAGGGAAAGATTGGAGGCTGCGTTGGAGTCTAGTGCATTGTGGAGGCTGTCGTGGAGCATCGTGGTCATCGTCCAAGACGCGAAGCTACAAAGTTTATTTGGCCATAGAAGTAGAGTTTATTTGATATCAAATCTATGCACTAGCCTGCTTTGAGTCAAGGCGTTGAATCGTTGAAGCCTGATGCGACGAGCCTACTTTTATCTAGCCTGTGTTCAAGGTTCATTTATCTAAAGCAGTGGAGTCGTTCCATAAGTGGGAACATCTGTATTAAACGGTTTGACATCAACGTGTGTGAGAGAGGCTCAACTCTTGACCTTAGCGTGGATTCAAGCACGTGATATTTGTTGTGGTCTCGTTGTTGACAATGTGATAAGTGGGTGATTTCTTTAATATACATAGAACTAATTATTCTTGTTAATTATATGTAGAACCACTATTTTAGAGCAATAAATATGTTGATTATCATAGTGGGAGAGATTTGCAGTCAGAATGTTTGCCTACATATAAGAGACCCTCCTGCATATGAGGAAGTGTGATTGCATGTGCGTTATGTGTGGAAAATTGGGCATACAACGTGGAATTGTAGAAGTCATGACGGTGATCTGTTAAAAGGGAAATAATTAGTGAATATAGCCACAAATTAATATCCATTGAATTTTGATGATGAATTCAATGACGAATTTGAACCTCTTAAACATTTTTAAAACAATTCAATGAAAAGGCTCAACATGGATGGTTGTCCAGATAGTACGGAAATTGTGGATCTAGGGAATGATCCCTCATTCATTGAAGACATGGGAGTGGTATTCTAATGAGGTTATGTGATGGATTGAGATGTTGTTAGTTAATTAACTCCGGGAGGTCCTTGATTCGGGAGTCGAACTTGGCAATCCCACTTGCTGACTACACCTTTACGAGGGTTATGAGGCAACTTGATGGAGTCTATACTGATAAGTTGTAAAACAATTAAAGAATGACTGGGTATTTTGTTGTTTGTGGGTGATTTCAATAAATTTATGTAATGTAAGCATTAAGAGGGGATGTTGGAGTTAATGCTTACATCCTATATTTGAGATGTTGGTTTGAGATGGTTGAGAAATTCTCTCAACCTCTCATTCTAAATTAGGAATAAGTTAGATCTGAGAAACTCTATATATTAGAGTAATATTTGAATGTAAAATGTGTGTGTGTTCAGCACATACACCTTTGTATGAAATATATGAGTGCTTTCAGCCATTTTTAACAAGAACCATTCCATATTATAGGAAAAATTGTCGTGAATAAAAATTATTCATATTTTAAGATTATCATATAATTTATTTTCCATAATTAATAGGAAAAATTTTCATGAATAAAAATTATTCATATTTTTAGAAAATCATATAATTTATTTTCCATAATTAATGGAGGGTTTCAAATAAATTTCTCAAAAAAAAATTATATTTTTAGAAAATCATATAATTTATTTTTTATCATTACATTATTTGATATATTTATTTTGGAATAAGGCTACAAAATTTTAATTTACTTTTCAATAATTAGGTGGATGATAGAGATCTAATTTTCATAGTATATTTTATAACATTCATAATAGTACATACAAATCAAAGTTTTGGATATATTTCTAAAGTGGTTAAGTCAATTTTTTTGGGTAATAAGAGGAATAGAGAGTTGAGACAAGCTCATATTCATATGACATGAGGTCAATTCCAATCCCTAACTCTATACCTATGTGTCTAACAAATATCGTATTCATGTGACTCTAGGTCGATTCCAATCCGTAACTCTATAGCTCTGTGTCTAATAAATGTTCTCCTCTCCGTAGACTACGTTACTTTCGAGTGAGTTGAATTTTGGATTTCTTAATTGTGAAGTGAGGTGTACCAGACAAAATGACTTATACTTTTTTTGGCATATACTAATGCTAAACCATGGTATTGATCCATAATATTGTAACAAAACCTATTTATAAATTAAAAATCTTTATAATAAAGTGAGATTTAATTTTCATGATTAAAAATATTATTTTATATTTTGTTTCAGAATATATTTATATTTATTTTATATATAACTTTTTAAAACAATAATAATAATTTTAATTTTAAATAGAACTCTAATTTTATTATTTTTTTATTATTTATTAGTTTTAACCATTTAAAAGGTACAATGGAATGTGTTAATACTAATACTTTATTCATTGTTTTTTTCTATATCTCATTTTAAGTAACCAACATATATTTAATTAATTTCCTTACCTTTATTTGTTTTCATCTTTGCCATTTTCTATCATAAATATTACTATAAACATAGTATATATATTCCTAAATTATTTACCAATTTGCAAATATAATAAACGAGAACATATTCGTATAATTTTTTCCCATTAAACACTATTAATTAACACACTACTTCACACAGAATTAACTAATTAATTATATATATAAATGATAAACATTTTATACATATTCCTAAAGTTTTATACCAATTTGCAAATATAATAAACGAAAACATATTCATATAACTGTATTCCCATTAATCACGGGATTAATGAACACATTGGATTAATTAACACATTATTTGACGTAATTTTTTTATAATTAAAATTTAATTTAATATCAAATAAATATATTTAATATATATATCATATTTACGATAAGAAATTTAGGGAAACTATCAAAATTAAAAGGCTTGCGAGTAATTTTAATAGAAATGATGTTGGAAATTAAATAAAAGCTGGATTCCAGCCCTCTCATCATGACTCCTCCTCTAGTTTTTTCTCTTTTCTCCTTCTCTCTCCTCTTAATTTTTTTTTTCCTTTTCTACTCGTATCCCCTATTATCCTCTTTAATTATTTTTATTTTCATTCATCTAATTTGATCTGCTTATTATTCTCTCTCTTTTTTTATTTTTATTTTATTTCATTTTACATTGAATAATATTCTTACCTATTAATATTGCAGTTAATCTTTAGGGTTGTCTCTTCTTTCCTCCTATTTAAAGACAAGTTTTCCTCCAATTAGGAATAATCATATTAAATAGACAACATTAATAAATTATTCTTAGTAGTCAAAATGATAATATTAATAAATTTATCACTAAAGAATAATGAAATAATTTTTGTTCTAGTATTTATTTAATTATTTATAAATTTATTTATTTTTAATTATTGTTAGAATATATTTTTTATTTTGGATTATTCCTAACAACTAGTTTTCAACAGAATTTATTTTAATAAGTCAAATTATATTACATAAATTAACTATTACCATATAAATTGTTATCATTAAATTATTATTTTATGATATCGAAATTAAATAATTAATTATCACATAATAACTAGTTTTTAACTAAATTTTGAATTAATGCCTTATTACTTTTTCTTAAAATAATATTTTACCAACGGCTAACTCTGAGCAATGATGTATCCATGCTATTTATTCCTTTAGATCGATTGATTTCTCACCATGTCTTGAGGATGAACCACATTAGTTGGTTCAAAACATCGACCAAATCCTAACAATGTGATTTTTTTTTCATAGATATTATTTAAATTAAAACCATTTTTATTGTGAATAAAAAATAAAATTGTTTATAATAATATATAATTATTATATAATGGAATAACATAATAGTTAAGATATTTTGACTAAAATTTTACTTTTACTTAGGTTAAAATTATAAATAACATATTATTATTTTGTTAGCTATTTTTTTTAATCTAGATACCTTATTTAGTGTATTAGGCTACTGAAATTAATAAAGGAAACTTTATTAACAAAACATTTTCTCAATCAGTTATGGTACTAGAACTTGTAATGCTTCCCATCGGATGTAAAAAAATGACATTGAATCATAGTAAATAGTAAATATTTTTTTTTGTTTACATTTAATACAGTCCTCAATTTTTGAGGGCAATCCTACGGAAGTGTAGTGCTATTAATTGTTTTCATTTTGTGAACTTTTAAATCAAGCTTGAGGCATTTATTTAAATTGGCTTGGAGCTACATTTATGCTAGACACTTACTCTAGTTATCAAATTCCGCGGTATTTTCTTCTTCAAGATGGCTTGGTTTTTAATGCCCCTTCTACTTGGCGCTTAGAGCGTGCATCTTGCCAGCATGCTTATATTACAGTGGCACTGGTTTAAAACTCCAGATACCTATGCTAATGTGGATACTTAATTCGCTTAGTACTTTCCCCATCTTGACATACACAGCACGACCAACCCCTTATGGCAGCTCCCCTCGTGGATTCCTATGCCATTTTCAACGGTGGAGATCAGGCCTTTCGAATCAACGATCGGTATCATTCCAGGTATGGGTAATACGGTTTGAGAGTTTCAATGCGGTATTCGAACCCTTTTGGGCTCATTCTGAGGGTAGTTTCCGGCTTCTACAGGTATCTGGCGATTTTCATATTTCCCACAGCACAGACTTCCCAATAGGTCAGTTCCTGGTGGGTTTGAAGAGTTCTTCCTACCGACAGTGGCCATGGTAATTCCGCGCTCCCTTTCCCTTGGTAATTGCTATCTTGGTTACAGATTTTCATTAATGTTCTTACTCTTACTAAGTTTTGGGTGAACCCTCTGTCACAGGTGTTAAGCTTTGGTATCATGACCAACGTCCAGGTGGGCGACCAGCACAGACTTCATCGCTCAAATTGTTTTCTGGGTAAGAGGCACCCGTCACAATAGATTTAAGGGGTAAAGGAATGGCTCTGGAAGAAGGACCGAACTGGTTCCCTTCTTGGCAGGCTTTCTTGAGCTATGCTTAAATTAAGGAGTCTTACTAGTTGTTTTTATTTTTTATTTTTATTTTTGTATAAAGCTGCAAGCTCGCTCCTGTTTTCTCTATAATGTATTTGGTTCTACCCAGAACAGTTCTGGCGACAAAGCCCTAGCTGGGTTGCACCTATTACCAGACTTCTAATGTATATTTGTTACAGAATCGAGGGTTATTTCCATTGTGACTATTCATGTAATACTATAGTTAAATGACTGTTATTCATTCCTCCTTTACCAAGGCAATAAATTGTATTTTCTTTCCATGGTAATGTTTTATTTTCATTAAATGGTTATGAAGATTTTTGGGTTTCTATAATAATCTTGGTCTCAGTATTGGAGCTTCCGTAGATAGCTGTGGAATGATTAAATGCTTTACCTGTTTCGTAGACACCCTTGCAAGGTTTCTATACTTTGAACTATCTCCAGGGTTTGCTTGCTGTTATATGTTTTGTTGAATAAGGGTTGCCGGCTTCAATTTTAGAAACCCTCTCTGGAAAACCCTACCCTACTCACACAGGTTACAGCCTTTCATTTACAGAGTCATTCTACGACTATTCTGAACGTCTATCTACAGTTTGAGATATATTTGTTGGATGGACACTAGTCCTTTCTAGCCACATTAACTCTGAGGTTTATTCCACTCTCGTATGTCCTTTCCTCAGGCTAAATCCTTAAACAAAGAAGCCTTATGGCAATCGCTCAAGGATTTAGCCCTACATAAGCATGCATCTACTTGCTCTTATCATCATGTTGTTTTTTTTCTTATTTTAAATCAGTAATGACTATGGGAATTTATATATATATATGCATTGTTTCGGCTTAGCTTCGAATGCTGATCTAAATGTTACATGGAACCCTGTTTATTCAACTGTTACTTATATTTACGAAGATGTATTCTGGAAAAACTGTGAGCCTGGGTTTATTTCTTATTTCTGTTTTTACGGCAACCACACAGGGATTCAATCTTAAATGATTTATGGATTTACATTTATCATGTCTTTTATTGCCTGTATTATTTCAGAGATTCTTTCCTAAATACCCATTTCAGTTCTCTGTTTTCCATAGACATTAGCAAATATAACAGTGTAAACCAAATCTATTAAGTTCTCAGTTATTTCATACCTGATCAGAGGGCAAACCTCTCTAATGCGCTTGTCAACCTCCCGACCTTAGGAGGGTCCTCCTCGACCTTCCACCCCCAAGCACTCCTGCAAGACCCTTGCTGTCTGCAAGCCCTCTGGCGCTGCCAGACCTGCGCTATCTGGTCACTACCAGACGTAGCGGTTCCAGGAAGGCTTCTGCTTCCCAAATATGCACTATCTGGTCATTACCAGACTTAGCGTTCTCTGCCAGGATACAACTCACTGAGCCTCGCTATCTGGTCATTACCAGACTTAGCGTTCATTTTCCTCCTCTGGCTCCCGGCCTTCACTATCTGGTCCCCCTCTCCAGACATAGTGTGTTTTTTTCTTTTCTTTCCCTCCCCCTACGAGAGTCTCAACCATTTCCAGAAGGTAGTTAGGTTTCTTTTTATTCCCATTTTGACAACTGTCATATTTTAATTTTAATCCTCCTCTCATGAGGAGGCTCTACAATCATTATCAGCTATTTTCCTTCAACAACAATCAACAGCAACCAAACAACAATTTAACAACATAATTAATTTAAACAGTAGTAACAAGAATAGTTATTCAATTTCACCAAACATAACCATAGTCAAACAGTTAAATTTAGTGCCTTTAATTTAAAACACTATCGCTTTACTAGGGGCATTACATCTCCCCCTCCTGAAGTTCAACATCATCCCGATGTTGTTCACCCATAAACAGTTCGGGATAAGCTTCCTTCATGCTCTGCTCATCCTCCCAGGTGGCCTCATCTGGCCCAAAGTGCTGCCATTGCACTTTAACCTGGGTGATGGCTCGTTTCCGCAGCACGACCCTTCTCCGATCTAGTATGCTCACTGGCTCGACCAGAAATTCTCCTTCCGGTTCCACCTGAAACACACAATATTTCGATCAGTGTCTTCCTTAGCGACCAATTTTGATTTGTGATACTTACAACATATTCTTACCTGTATGTCCTGCCAACTAATTATGTGTTTAGGGTCATAGACATATTTCTTTAATACTGACACATGGAAGACGTTATGGACCCGAATGTGGTTGGGCAGGGCTGGCTGATAAGCCACCGGCCTAATCCTTGCTAAAATTTGGAAGGGTCCATAAATGCGGGGTGCCAATTTGGCACAACCTCTCCATTGTAAGGTACTTTTCTTTGCCCGAATTCTTACATATACATGCTCTCCTACCTAATATTCTTTAAATTTCCTCTTTCGATCTGTAAAACTTTTTTGTCTATCCTGGGCTACCTTTAAGTTGGCCCGCACTCTCTTAACCATTGCTTCCATCTCTTTTAACCTCTCAGGATCCAACATGAGTCTGTCTTCCGGTCCGCCCCAACTGGATGGTGTATGGCATTTTCGTCCGTAAATTACTTCGAATGGGCTCATCTGCAAGGATGCATGATATCCATTATTATATGCAAACTCCACGAAATACAAATACTCTTCCCACTAGGTCAGTTGCTGCATCACATACGACCTCAACATATCTTCCACCACTTGGTTCACCCGTTCAGTCTGCCCATTGGTCTGCGGATGATATGCAGTGCTAAAATTCAGTTGAGTTCCCAAACCTTCAAACAAAGTCCTCCAGAAGGCCGATGTGAACTTAACATTGTGGTCAGATATTATAGTTTTGGGCAAACCATGGAACTTAAAGATATTCTGCATAAAGATATTCGTAATTTGTGCCACGCGGTAAGTAGACTGTACCGGTATGAAGTGGGCTGATTTGCTGAGTTTGTCCACCATGACCATGATGGAATCATTATTCCTCTTGGATTTAGGTAACCCCGTGATAAAGTCCATAGTAATGATCTCCCACTTCCATTCTGGTATGGGTAATGGTTGTAGCAGCCCCACAGGGTGCTGATGTTCGGCCTTAACCTACTGAAATTCTATGCATCGTGCCATATATTCTGTTACATCCCTGTTCATGTCTGGCTAGTAATATTCCTTCCGAAGCGAGGTGATGAGCTTTTGATAACCTGGGTGTCCTGCATAAGGACTTTTATGATATTCATCTAGAATCTTTTCCTTGATGTCATCTTGATTGGGTACATATATTCTTTTTCTATAGTATAAAATTCCTGCTGCATTCAGCTCATAACCTTGTTGCATTATGTGGTTGGTCAAGTTCTACACTTGTTGTTTCTTTTGCTGATAAATTTGATCTTGCTCAGCAACCCCTTCAATTTCTTCGCTGAGGGTAGACCGTCCTTCACTAAAGGCAATTTCATAGAGACAGTGCACCTTCCGACTTAGAGCATCAGCCACCCGATTTTCTTTTCCTTTCAGGTGTTTGATCTCGAAATCGAATCCGCTCAAGAAGTCCACCCACCTAGCTTGCCTAGCGTTTAAAGTCGGTTGGTTAAAATAGCTAGTCAAGTTGTGGTGGTCTGTCACCAATAAGAATTTCCTCCATAATAGATAATGGCACCACATTTTTAATGCATGCGCAATAGCAGTTAGTTCCAGATCATAAGCAGAATACTTCTGCTCATGCTCTTTCAATTTTATGGATTCGTAGGAGATCACTTTCCCTTCCTGCATCAATACCCCTCCTACACCTTCTTTACTTGCATCTGTGCAGACCACGTAATCCTTTTCCGGGTCTGCTATGCTCAACACTAGTGCAATTGTGAGCAGATGTTTGAGCTATTCAAAGCTCTGTTGACATTCTGCAGTCCACTTAAATATTTTCCCTTTTTTTTGTAAAGAAGTAATAGGGTAAGCCACCCCTGAAAATCCTTCCACAAACCGCCTATAATATCCTGCCAACCCCATGAAAGACCTTATATCCGCCACATCTTTTGGTATTGGCCATTCCATTATGGTTCTTATCTTTGGTGATGACATGCCCCAAATACTGGATCTGCTCCTTATAGAAATCGCATTTGCTAAACTTGGCATACATCTGATGCTCCCGTAGCATTTGTAACACGATTCTGAGGTGTTCTTCATGCTCTTTAACATTCTGGGGATATATGAGTATATCATCAATAAAAATTAATATGAACTTATCCAAGTATCGATGAAATACACTATTCATCAAGCACATAAACGTCGCAGGTGCATTGGTAAACCCGAAAGGTAGTACCACAAACTCATAGTGCCCATAATGGGTTCGAAAAGCAGTTTTGGCTATGTCCTCCTCCTTAATTCTGATTTGGTGATACCCAGATCTCAAATCGATTTTTGAAAATATCGTCGCCCCTTTCACTTGATCAAACAGTTCATCGATACGTGGTAGTGGGTATTTATTTTTAACTGTCAATTTATTCAGTTGTCGATAATCTATCCACATACGGAGAGTTCCATCCCTCTTCCTGACAAATAGTACAGGGGCTCCCCAGGGTGATACGCTGGGGCAGATGTACTTCTTGTCCAATAGCGCTTGCAGCTGCATATTTAATTTTGTCAATTCCAGCACACTCATCCGGTATGGTGCTCGGGACACTGGGGCTGCACTAGGTACCAGCTCTATGGTAAAATCCAAATCTCCTTTAGGAGGCAGTCCTGGTATTTCTTCGGGGAACACATCTGCAAATTCTTGCACCACTAGTATGCTTTCCAAAGTGTCAACTTTATCTTTTCAATTAGCATAACCCACCTGAATTGCATATACTTGACACTTTTTCCTTATGCATTTAGCCAGTTGTGAGGTGGTAATTGGCTGGATCTGCACCGGCTTCAGAGTACCCTGAATTTCTTGTTCGTTTCCCAGTTCGTCCTGGTAAGAAATTGTCTTTGTTTTGCAATTTATTATGGACCACCGCTTTTCCAGCCAGTCCATTCCAATCAACACATTATATGATCCGAGAGGAAGTACGTTCAAATCTGCCGTCACTGTCTGACCTGCTATCTTTAGTGGGCAGTTGCTGACCTTGGCCAACACCCGCCTTTTGGCCCTGGTAGCGAGCTGAACTAGCCATGGACTTTTAAACTTAACAGATTGCAAATTACAGTTTTCCACAACCTTGGGACTAACATAACTTAATGTAGCTCCTGGGTCAACTAAAACAGAAACAGTTCAATCAAAAATCTTACCTTCGAACTCTACCATTGTCGGCTGGTAGTCAGCTTGACAGTCCTTGAGGGCAGCATTTATTCTTGGTATGGACCGAGCCACGTCTCCCACTGTAGAGGCTTCATAAACCTGGGACACTTAATCATTACCCTTTCAATGAGGGCAGTTATTAATATAGTGTGGCCCGCCACACCCCCAACACTGTACTAGTGGCCTAGCTATCCCCTCGTTATCAGCTCTGCCCGACTGCTCACTATATCTGGATTCGTTAGGTGGCTTTAATCTAAGCTGATTTCTGGGCTAGTTCCTATTGTTGGGCCCCTTGGAAAATCCATTACTGAAACTACCACGAGCCCCCTTGACACCCATAGTCATTCTACTGCCCTTTTTATCTGTCCAAAGCTTCCCAAAATTTTCTCCCTTTTGTTTATTCTTCTGATAGCATATTCTAGCTTTCTGTATCACTTCATCCATGGTCTTCGGGTTATCAAATTCGATCCTTTCCCTCATTGTCTGGGGTAGACTGCTAACAAACCGCTGCACTTTTGCCTTTTCCTCCCGAATATACAGTACATAACGGAGTAGAGATGTAAATTTAGTAATGAATTCATCCATGGTTTGCTGCCCAAGCCGCAGATCATGAAATTCCCTTGCCTTTTCATCGTAGAAACATTTGGTCAAATATTTTTCTTTGAAGTATCTTTGAAAAGTTTCCCAAGTTATATCTTGCTCACTCACTCCCCGCACTATCTTGACTTCCTCCCACCATAACGTAGCTTTACCTTGCAGCTGGAAAATAGCCAGCCGCGCCTTAAGATTGTGATCATACTCGTAAACTTGGAAATATTTGTTCATATTAATTAACCAAGCTTCCGCTGCCTCCTCAGACTCCCCATCAAAATGTGGCTGCTTGATCTTCCGAAACTCCCCCTGCAACTCTATCCGCTGTCTTTTTGAGGTTTGATGTTCGGAGGCGTTATCAGATTTCTCTCCTCGAACCTCCTCCCTTCCTTCTGTCTCTTCCTGATCAGTATGGTAACCCTGTTCTTCTGATACACGCGTTTGCTCTGGACTGGGATTCGGCTGATGCTGGTTTTGTTTATCCGACAAACTTTTCAGGATCCTTTCCTGTTCCATGGTTAATCTGGCGTTGTCCTCACGCAGATGGGCCATCTCGTTCTTCAATTCCTGGACTATCTCCAGCATAGTCAAATTGGTGTTGCGAGCGTCCTCCCCCAGTTATACCCATATTTCAGGATTCCCCTGAGGGTGGGTGACGTTTTCTGGTCTGTCCACATTCCTGTGAGGGGCGCTGCTCATTCTCCTCATAATTTGCTGTCACCTGAGTCAGCAGATTAGTACATTTCAACAGATAAGATATACCATAACATTGTTTGATAGCCCTTGCTTATTTATTAATTTATTTATTTATATTATTTTCGCTACTATGGTTAACCCGAGGTCACATTGTTGCAACTGGGCTCTGATACCACTTGTAATGCTTCCCATCGGATGTAAAAAAATGACATTGAATCACAGTAAACAGTAAATATTTTTTTTTGTTTACATTTAATACAGTCCTCAATTTTCGAAGGCAATCCTACAGAACTACAGTACTATTAATTGTTTTCATTTTGTGAACTTTTAAATCAAGCTTGATGCACTTACTAAAATTGGCTTGGAGCTACGTTTATGCTGGAAACTTACTCCGGTTATCAAATTCCGGCAGTATTTTCCTGTTCACGATGGCTTGGTTTTTAATGCCCCTTCCACTTGGCGCTTAGAGCGTGCATCTTGCCGGCATGCTTTTATTACAGTGGCACTGGTTTAAAACTCCAGCTAGCTATGCTAATGTGAATACTTAATTCGCTTGTTACTTTCCCTGTCCTGACATACACAACACGAGAAACCCCTTATGGCAGCTCCCCTCCTGGAATCCTACGCCATTTTCAACGATGGAGATCAGGCCTTTCGAATCAATGATCGGTATCATTCCAGGTATGGGTAATATGGTTTGAGAGTTTCAATGTGGTATTCGAACCCTTTGGGGCTCATTCTGAGGGTAGTTTCCGGCTTCTATAGGTCTCTGGCGATTTGCATCTTTCCCACAACACAGACTTCCCAACAAGTCAGTTCCTGGCGGGTTCGAAGAGTTCTGCCTACTGATAGTGGCCATGGTAATTCATAGCTCCCTTTCCCTTGGTAATTGCTATCTTGGTTACAGATTTTTGTTAATGTTCTTGCTCTTACTAAGTTTTGGGTGAACCCTCTATCACAGGTGCTAAGCTTTGGTATCATGACCAACGTCCAGGTGGGCGACCAGCACAAACTTCATCGCTCAAATTGTTTTCTGGGTAAGAGGCACCCATCACAATAGATTTAAGGGGTAAAGGAATGGATATGGAAGAAGGACCGAACCGGTTCCCTTCTAGGCAAGCTTGCCTGAGCTATGCTTAAATTAAGGAGTCTTACTAGTTGTTTTTATTTTTTTTTATTTTTGTATAAGGCTGCAAGCCCGCTCCTATTTTCTCTATAATGTATTTGGTTCTACCCAGAACAGTTCTGGCGACAAAGCCCTAGCTGGGTTGCGCCTATTAGCAGACTTCTAATGTATATTTGTTATAGAACCGAGGGTTATTTCCATTGTGACTATTCATGTAATATTATAGTTAAATGATTGTTATTCATACCTCCTTTACCACGGCAATAAATTGTATTTTCTTTCCACAGTAATGTTTTATTTTCATTAAATGGTTATGAAGATTGTTGGGTTTCTATAATAATCTTGGTCTGAGTATTGGAGCTTCCATAGATCGCTGTGGAATCATTAAATTCTTTACCTGTTTCGTAGACACCCTTGCGAGGTTTCTATACTTGGAACTATCTCCAGGGTTTGATTGCTGTTATCTGTTTTGTTGAATGAGGGTTTCCGGCTTCAATTTTAGAAACCATCTCTAGCAAACCCTACCCTACTCACACATGTTACAGCCTTTCATTTACAGAGTTATTCTACGACTAGTCCGAACGTCTATTACAGGTTTGAGATATATTTGTTGCATGGACGCTAGTCCTTTCTAGCCACATTAACTCTGAGGTTTATTCCACTCTCGTGTATGTCCTTTCATGAGGCTACATCCTTAAAGAAAGAAGCCTTACCGCAATTGCTCAAGGATTTAGCCCTGTATCAGCATGCATCTACTTGCTCTTATCATCATGTTGTTTTTGTTTTCTTATTTTAAATCAGTAATGACTATGGGAATATATATATATATATATATATATATATATATATATATATATATATATATATATATATATACATACATTGTTTCGGCTTAGCTTCGAATGCCGATCTAAATATTACATAGAACCTTGTTTATTCAACTGTTACCTATATTAACGAAGATGTATTCTGGAAAAACTGTGAGCTTGGGTTTAATTCTTATTTCTGTTTTTACGACAACCACATAGGGATTCAATCTTAAATGATTTACGGATATACATTTATCATGTCTTTTGTTGCCTGTATTATTTCAGAATTTCTTTCCTAAATACCAATTACAGTCCTCTGTTTGCCATAGACATTAGCAAATATAACAGTGTAAACCAAATCTATTAATTTCTCAGTTATTTCATACCTGATCAGAGGGCAAACCTCTCTAATGCGCTTGTCAACCTCCCGACCTTAGGAGGGTCCTCCTCGACCTTCCACCCCCGAGCACTCCTGCAAGACCCTTGCTGTCTGCAAGCCCTCTGGCGCTGCCAAACCTGTGCTATCTGGTCACTACCAGACGTAGCGGTTCTAGGAAGGCTTCTGCTTCCCAAACATGCGCTATCTAGTGATTACCAGACTTAGCGTTCTTTGCCAGGATACAACTCACTGAGCCTTGCTATCTGGTCATTACCAGACTTAGCATTTTTTTTCCTCCTCTGGCTCACGGCCTTCACTATCTAGTCCCCCTCTCCAGACATAGTGTGGTTTTTTCTTTTCTTTCCCTCCCCCTACAAGAGTCTCAACCGTTTCCAGAAGGTAGTTAGGTTTCTTTTTTTTCCCCTTTTGACAAATGTCATATTTTAAATTTAATCCTCCTCTCATGAGGAGGCACTATAACCATTATCAGTTGTTTTCTTTCAACAACAATCAACAGCAACCAAACAACAATTTAACAACATAATTAATTTAAATAGTAGTAACAATAATAGTTATTCAATTTCACCAAAAATAACTATAGTCAAACAGTTAAATTTAGTGCCTTTAATTTAAAACACTATCGCTTACTAGGGGCATTACAGAACTCTACCTTGTTAACTAACTCTTTATATTATACTTTGTTAACTACATCTTTATATTGATTTTAAATTTTAATTCATAATAATATATTTAAATAAAATTAAAACCCAATATAATAAAAAATATACTATAAATGTAAAAAATAATATTTAAATTAATTTTTATATAAATTTAACCCATATTCACATTTCATATTAATATAAATATATCCTTCTTGATAAATTTACTATAGGATACAATTAAAAATGAATAAGCTTTCGGATAAGAGGCTTTACACACTCTATTGTAGCATTTATGAATCCTCGTAAACTAGTTAGACATTTTTACAAATTAGAGCAAATCGCATTTAATTTAGCAATTTAAAAAATAAGTGTAATATGTAGTGTTGTTGTTAAGAGATTGTCTTTTATGCAAAAAATTAATAGCTAAATTAAAGTAAAAAACAATAAAGAATTAAAAATATAGATAGACAAATACTTTCGACAATAAAAAATATATAAATATTTAAAATAAACTTTCTTTATTTACATAATTATTTATTGTTTGAGTTGATAACCATTTTAATTTATTATTAATATTTTTTACTAATTTTTTATTAATATTAAGTAAAATTTTTGCCCAAGACCCAGAGGCATCTGGCAGGAGTGATAGCTTGCTCCCTTACGGACCACCAGCGGGTTATTTCAGGTGGCGTAGTTTTCCTTGATAACAGTGATGTGTCAACTGACATTCGCGGATAGCAGCCAGAGATGACTGTCCTCACTGTTGGTTTGACAAACTGAGTTTGATAGGTTTTTCCACCTTTTGAACAAAATAAATAAATAAATAAATAAATAAATAAATAAATAAATAAATAAATAAATCTACAATATAAAAAAATAAAAAAGTTATTGAAAAAGATTTTTTTATTTTATTTTTGTTTACATAATCCCTTCATTCAATAGCGTGCCAACTTTCCATAAGTGTGGCGGTGTCTAATAACCCTGCGACAGGCTTATGAACAACTCTATGTTCCACATCACCCCAAATCAATGATGTCATAGCGTCGTCATATTACTCCAATCATCCTCTCCACCGTCCTATATATGCGCCATCGACTCAACTACTCCAGGCTTCATTTCAGAAACATGAAACCCACTCTGATGTACGTGGCAAATCAATTACATATATACGAAGGTCTGTCAATTCTCCTTCACCCACTGCTATTGCTTTTTATGGATGACGTACTTATGATTCAGAGAGCTGATCGACGTGCCGCCATATGCGAAAGCCATATATTTATGAAAATATATATAAAAGGAATGTGCGTATCTTATCACGTTTAATGTTCGTAGACTCTAATAGCATGTGCATTCTGCTACAACTGTTAGAGTTTTGTGAAGCAGGTACCCTCAGTCCTGCGTTCACTCAAATTTTCTATGCATGTTTCTAGTGGGTGATAGGCTCTTGAAAGGTTCAAAGTCAACGATGTAATGGAATGATTGGGGCAGCCAATACTAATAAATTAAAATTTCAATAACATGAAAAACAAATTATAGTATATTATCAAATTTCAATAACATGAAAAACAAATTATAGTATATTATCAAATTAGCCTGAAGTTAGCATAGATTTCTTTTAAATATTTAATATAAGTTGAGACAGACAAAATTACATATTATGCATCATGCTCAGCTGTAGAATAAATTTTTGGATTCAATGAGCTTTAACTCAATCAAATAAAAAATAAAAAAATCCATTAACATGAAAACAATGAAAAGTAAAATGATTTAGTTAATCCATAGACAACTACAAACAATATTCTTCAATGCATGTGAAAAATGCCCAATGGCCGACTGCCGCCACTCCATCGACTGGAAGCAAGATCATTGTGTATCAAGAATTCGCTGTTTTTCAACGGTGCAGTGCAAAATAATCTTTTGAAGCATAACAAACATTCTAATTTTGTAGCTGATAGTTCTCGTCTTTGCAGCGAATTCCTCGATGTATTGGAATATGAAGACACTCCACTAAATCCACTTTCCATTTTATCTCTAGTGCAAGGAATAGTTATATCGACCATAGACCACTGCAAAGAACAACACTGACACGCACCTCAATAATGGTTGCACTATTACAGTCACAATAAAGTATGTTCTCAGCCCTATTTTAATCTATGGTTGACCCAGTGACTCCAAATTTATGAATTAATAATTCTATGGTTTTACCAAATGTATCGTGACATTTACGAGTAGATTATTGGCTAAACGGTGTAGTTTTTCATAGTCCGGGGATGAAAGTCGACTTTCGAAATTGAAACGGTTTTATAAACTATCCCAATTTAATTTTTAAATCAGTCTAGATGTATTTTAATTATAAATTTAGCGCAAAGGTTAAGAGTATCAAAATTATAGATTTACCATGGGTTAAGAGTATCAATTTTTTTTTTAAATAATTTTATATATAGAGATATAATTTTTTTTAAGAATTTTTCAGATTTGTAATATATATATAGATATGGAATTAGTAAAACTACTCTAAATTATTTAATAGTAATACAATATAATTTGTAAGTATTTTTATAATATATATATATATAAATATAGGTTTTTTTTTAATTATGTTGAATTTTTTTTTATAAACTATATTATTTATATTAAAATATTTTCTTGATTATGATGATGATGGTGATTAACATCCACTAGGATCAAATTTTGGTCTATCAAATTTAAAGAAAAAGAATTATTTAGTTTGATTTAAGATTTTATTCCTATGCTCAAAAAGCTTGGAGAGAAGCGAGCTCACTATAATTTTTGCGTTGTAAAAGGCTAGGAAGATCAATATTGCAACAAAGATTATGAAATTGAGATCTAATGTGGTTGTCCGCGGGCACTCTAAGAAGAAGTGATTTTCATCCTCGATGTTCATATTCTCACAGCCTTTCCATCGATTGTATTTTAGGAAGTGCCCAATTACCCGTTTCACTATGGAGCTCATGAGAGTTTGTTGTAATCTTGGCTATATTAATTTTCTTCTTTGAGCTAGTTAAAACTGAGAGATACTTTTGATCTTCTAGGGTGGATTTGATGACCTCCTTATAATATCTTAATTTTCTTTTAGCTGCTAAATCTTTCTCACACCACTTTTTTTCTTTTAACTTAGAAGTAACAATATTTTTAATGTTATTAATGTTTTGCAATGCAACATTCTCACCGATCTCCCAATGGTTTAAGCAAGCCCTGGTGTCTTTATACCAACCTCGTTTGAGCCTTAGGTGGTTTTGGCTAGAATTTAAAGCTAGCTTAGGAAGTCTATGGTCTCCTATGTTATTGAGTTTGTGCTTGTACAACAGAAACCTAGTCATAGCTAGGCTCTCGATAGGGTAAAGACCCACTTCTATAAGGAGAACAGGATAGGGTGTATTGCTTTTAATTTTGAGGTTATACATTATAAACCACTTCTAAATTTTCTCAATCTTTCTCTAGGATTCTCTAGAGATATTGCAACCCCAAACCTCATGTCCATATCAAATAACAAGAGTGACTAAAGTTTCAAAGAGGAACTTCTTTCTATCCCACATTCAGAGGTTTGTCGTTTTACATTTATTTTCAAGAACAAAATAAGCTTTCCACCCCCCATTAATCCTTTTCTCAATGTTATAGTTCTAGCTGAGTTTGTGATGAATATCAATTCCTAGGTACTTGTAAGAAGACGCTTCCTCCAAGTTACTGTTGTCATACATAAAATTAGCGCAAGTGTCCTTCTTGGATTTGATAATCATAACTTTTTTTTGTCAGTGTTAACAGTCATACCCACGGTAGAGAAGAAATCCTTAAGAAGTCTAAGTTTCTTATCAAGATCAGATGGGCACCTTGCGAGAAGAATAATATCGTCAGCATAGAGAAGAAGGATGATGACTATCCCAACTAAGATCGTGCCAGCACAACCTTCATCGTCTAAACATCATTCTAGCTTGTCGATGTAAATGCCAAATAAGGTAGGGGAGAAGGGGAAACCTTGTTTAGCTCCGATATTAAACTTAATATCTTTCGACCACCCCTCATTGCTCTTTAACTTGGAAATTACATTCTCATATAACCTTATAGCGATAGCTCTCAATTCGAAAGGAACCTTTAGCTTTTCTAATCGATTCCATAGGTTGTTTCTAGGAACCATATCGAAAGGCTTTCTAAAGTCGACAAAGCAACAAAAGGGATTGGATTTATCATTACGACATTTATCCACAATGATCTTAAGCATAACAAGGTGATCTATTGTTAAGTGCTACCTTCTAAAACCCGCTTGGCCTTTAGCCCACTTACCTTCACATTCAAGCCATATGCTCAACTTCTTTTTGCAAAATAATACAATATAACTTGGCTAAGAGAGGGCTGATCATAATTGTCAATAATTAGAGGGGTTATTTGTATCCCCACTTTTAAAAATATGGATAATGAGGCTTTGAGTCCAATATATTTTTGATCTTCTATATTGAAATCAAGTTGCACATTTCAAGTCGTCATTACATAAAATTATTTCTTATATAAAGAAAATTAAATTAGAAATGAGGCTTCACATTTCAAATCGTCATTACATAAAATTGTTTCTCATACAAAGAAAATTAAATTCAAAAGTGTAAAAGAACTTTCTTTAATATATTTTATTTTTCATTTTTTTCATTATCAATCATTTTTATATGTATCATAACATTTAAAAAACAAACAATGTTAATAATTATTTTTCTATATTATATATTTTATTAACAATATACAATAATATTTTATTGTTATAGAGCTCAGGTATCCACTTCTTACTAAAATTATATTTTAGTAGTGGGTATTGAAAAATATTCCTAATTAGACTATCAAAAAATTCAAATGATTTTCATTAAAATTTAAGTGTATACACACCAAAATGATATAAGTAATACCCCCTCTAAGCCTAAAATAACTTCCATTCTAATGGTCGTATCATGCCAGAATATTTATAGAATCTGAAAAAGACAAAACAGTGGCAATAAGGAGGGGGCTGAAGGAGGAAGCATAGAGAGAGGGAAGCTGGTTTGTTGAGAGTTTGGAAGCAGGAAGCTGGAAGCATAGAGAGAGGCAAGCTGGTTTGTTGAGAGTCTGGAAGCAGGAAGCTGGAAGCTTGAAGTCACCTGGAAGCTGGAAGTAGGAAGTCACACCCAAGATTTTGTTGAGGGTGTGAGAGAGTCAGGATAGGATGGTGTCAGAGTTGGATGATAATCCCTTAAATCCAGTACATGTTATGTCCTTCTCAGGAGCTAGGGGAAGTACATCTCAAGTTCACCAATTAGTAGGTATGAGAGGATTAATGTCAGATCCTCAAGGACAAATCATCTATTTACCCATTCAAAGTAATTTCCGCGAAGGACTCTCTTTAACAGAATAGATTCTTTCCTGTTATGGGGCTCGTAAAGGAGTTGTGGATACTGCTGTACGAACAGCAGATGTTGGATACCTCACACGTAGACTCGTTGAAGTAGTTCAACACATTGTAGTACGTAGAACACATGGGCTATAGTGCACTTGGAAAGAAAAGTCGGAAGAGAAATAGATACAGTGATGCTTCAATCCTTCGTCGACGTGAGTAAGAATGGTTGGATATCCATAAAAAAAAAAAGGAAAGAAAGGTAATTGATCATGGCACGTTCACTGAAAAAAAAAATCCTTTTGTGGCTAATCATTCATTGAGGAAAATTAAAAATCTAAACATAAAAGAAGAAAAGAAGATAATAGTTACTTGGTCCCGGGCATCCGTCATTGTACCTGCAATGATCGGTCATACAATTGTTGTTCATAATGGGAGGGAACATTTACCCATTTATGTAACAGATCGTATGGTAGACCACAAATTGGGGGAATTTTCACCTACCCTACTTTTTCAGGGATATGCAAGAAACGATAAGAAATCTCGTCGTTAATTGAGAAAGAGTTGTCATTCATTAGGGAGGATGGAGTCAATGGGAAATAATAGTCCAGGTCCAGAGATACGAGCTTTGGCGAGAAATATACATATGTCTGCTCATAAAGCGCATAGAGTAATTAATCAAATTCGTGGTCGTTCATATGGAAAAGCACTTATGATATTGGAATTGATGCCTTATGGGGCCTGTTATCCCATATCACAATTAATTCATTCTGCGGCGGCGAATGCAAATCACAATATGGGTTTGAACAAAGCCAATTTACTCCTTGGTAGAGTCGAAGTGAATGAGGGTGTTGTTTTTAAAAGGATTCAACCTAGAGCTCAGGGATGCCATTATCCAATACAGAAACCCACTTGTCATATAACTATTGTATCGAAGGAAATCTCCAGATCGAATGATCCGATTATGTCAATAGAATCCCGAAAAAAAGGATATGTATGGCGCAGAAAATAAATCCACTTGGTTTTAGACTTGGTGTAACTCAAAATGAGCGTTCCCATTGGTTCACACAACAAAGGAATTATTCCAAAGATCTCTGAGAAGATCAAAAAATACGTACTTGCATTGAAAAATATGTACGAATGCATATAAAGAGCTCCTCGAATTATGGAGGAATTGCACGTGTAGAGATTCACAGAAAGATCGATTTGATTAAGGTCAAAATCTATATTGGATTTCCCAACTTGTTGTTAATAGAAGGTAGGGGTCAAGGAATTGAAAAATTAAGAAACGATGTACTAAATATGCTCGATTCTGTGGACCGAAATCTTCACATTGCTATAGAAAAAGTTGTGAAACCCTATAGAAAACCTAATATTCTTGTAGAGTATATTTCCCTACAACTAGAGAAGAGAGTTCCATTCAGAAAAACAATGAAGAAAGCTATTGAACTGGCTGAACGGGAAGAGGTAGAAGGTATTCAGATCCAAATTGCAGGATGTCTCGATGGAAAGGAAATTGCCCGGGTCGAATGGGACAGGGGAGGTAGGGTTCCCCTACAGACAATTCGGGCTAGGATTGATTATTGTTATTATCCGGTTAAAACCATCTATGGAGTTTTAGGGATAAAAATTTGGATTTTAGAAGAGTAGGAATAATTGGTCTTTTTTTTCCAATTTGCCCGATCATGGATCATCAATTCTATCAAATTGAATAGAAATTAGATTTACCATTTTGGAACCGTGCTATGCTTAGTGTGCGACTCGTTGGAATCGAGCTTTTCATTCTTTTCCAAAGTTATGTTATGGAGAACTCGAAATAAGAACGGATTGGTCTCTATAAATAAACTAGAGACTAACTCATTGCTTCATATTGCCAAGATCCAATAACTATGGGTAGATATTATCACCTCATAAATACTTTCTTCCAAGAGAGAAAAAATGATATTTTGATCTCTCGTGAAGTGAGAAAGGTGTTTGGTAATGCGGAGAAAGAAGAAAAAGGAGAAATATTCTCCCAATATTGTATGGTTCATTAACTACCCTCCAAAAAGCAGTGTGATAAAGCATAAGAATCATCCTGATTCATTCAAGCAAGATTGAGGGAATTCAGTTTATGAAGGAGAAAGAGCTTCGAGTCGATGGAAACTAAGGAAATTGATTCCGTAACAGATGAAAAGAAAGCTCCATTGCGGAGGGAAGACCTGGGCATTTAGATAGAAGCTATGGAACGATGGAACCTATGACTGCATAAGATCATATAGGAATCTTAAAAGTTTTAGTTGTGGTGAATACTTTTGAGTGTGGAAGAGGAGATATAATTTCAATATGAATAAGCTCCCTATTTTGTTGATGTTTGGATTTACAAATGATACTTACTAATTCTCTATAGCCCCACATGCACATTTTCTTAATGCCAACTCCACTAGCTTGTATTTATTACCTATATATAAATTATTGTATTTACTACTTGCTTTGCTTGCTTGTGTTTATAAATATTACTTTCATGTCTCATTTGTGTCTCCTTAGTATAAACACACACTAGGGATCAAAATTCACTCACTATAATATAAATGTGATTCCTTATTATGAAAAATTAACAACTAAATAAGTAGTATTCATTAAATTTTGCCTAAAATTAAGGTTATTTATGTGTTTTTTTTCTAATGGATTCATGCATCATAATGCACGGGTGTAGTACGGGTGTAGTAAGTTTTGGAGTCAAATTTCTTATGGGGAAAATATTCTTGGAACTTCTATTACTTTTATAAAAATGATTATTTGGAGTCATGCATCATAATGCACGGGTGTAGTACGTTTTGGAGTTAAATTTCTTATGGAGAAAATATTCTTGGAACTTCTCTTACTTTTATAAAAATGATTATTTGAAGTTATGTCTATTTTTTAGAAATTATCTTATTGTTTATTTTTTTAGAAATTATCTTATTGGCCGTCCTAAATAATTATTGTTTTATTTTTTTTCAATATTGCATGACAATAATATATTTTCATTTGGACCATTTATTTTGTAGGAATAGAAAACACGCTATAAAAAAATTTCATTATATTGGAAGTATATATGGCCTATTAAAACCTTAACCTTACATAGATGATAATAAAATGATGGAATTGAAGTGGCCGTATTACATTTACTCCATACGATCTCCATATAGATAGTAATAATAATGAACTGGTGACATCCCTATGTACTCATTCATGTACCTGGATCTTCTAATTTTTTTTTTTTAATGTGATGTAAGGTATATGTGAAATTTAAAAATAGTAAGAAGTTGTGATGTGTGAAGTATATATGAACTTTAAAAGTATTTTTTATATAAAAATAATAATTTATTTTAGATTTTCAACTTAGTCACCGGAGAATCCACAGTAAGAACCATTTTCTGCCAACATTTCGAATCCCAACCGGGATCCATCATCAGGACAACTTGAAAGCTTGATAGAAGAAGAGCAGATTAATTAGGGTTTAAATAGAAATGAGGAAGGAAAAGAGGGGAAGGTCGGCTCTCAATTTTTTTTGAGAAGTCGGCTGCCTCATTTATTTATTTATTTATTGAGAAGTCGGCGAGAATTGGACGTAATTGTGGTTCTTAAGGCAGATAAAGGAGGAGCAGCAGTGATCCTAGATAAAGAAGATTATATATGCAAAATGAATGAACACCTCAATTGTGGTAGTTGTAAGAAGCTGAACAAGAATCCGATCCCCAGGATTATGAAAGAGGTGAAAAAGGCAATTTTGGAATCCAACCTTGATGATAAATTAAAAAAGAGATTAATTCCCTCTAGTGAATGCATCCCTAGGATTTATGGGATACCCAAGATCCATAAAGAAGGAGTCCCTCTCAGACCAATTGTCAATACAATTGGATCCCCAACCTATGAGCTCGCTAAATACGTTGCAAAAATCCTCAGGCCCCTTGTCGGAAACACTGATTCTTTCATCAAGGACTCCCATGACTTTGTGAAGCTCATTAAGAATGAAAAATTAGAGCGTGAGGACCTCCTTGTTAGCTTTGACGTTGTGTCCCTATTTACCAAGATCCCTCTGGAAGAAGCCGTTCAGGTTATAAAAGAGGTTACTGATCCAGGGACTGCAAGATTGGCCGAAATCTGCTTGCGATCAACAGTTTTTACCTTCCAAGGAACATATTATGAGCAAACATCTGGAGTGGCAATGGGATCCCCCCTTTCACCAATCGTGGCCAACCTATACATGGAATATTTTGAAAAGAAGGCCCTGGATTCTTACCCTCTGAAACCAGCATGGTGGAAGCGTTTCGTCAATGATACTAATATAAAATGGACTCATGGTAAAGCAGAGCTTGACAAGTTCTTTACTCACCTAAATTCCATCTCCTCAGAAATTAAATTCACTATGGAGCTTGAAGAAAACAGGAGCATCCCTTTTTTAGACATCCTCATCATGAGAAAAGATGATGGATCCATAGGGCACAAAGTCTTCAGAAAGTCTACCCATACAGAGAACTACCTCCACGCTAACTCCCACCATCATCCAGCCCAGAAACTTGGTGTTCTAAACACTCTTGCTATCAGGGCCCTTCGAATTTCTGACGCTGATCATTTGGATGAAGAAAAGAAGCATTTAATCTCAACCTTTAAAGGTTTAGGCTACAAAGAAAATGAGATTAAGAAAGCAATTCAGAAAGCCGAGAAAAGGATGTTATCTCATGAACCTAAAGCCCGAGATCAACCTGAGGGTGGTAGGGTTTTTCTTCCTTACATTCATGGAGTTACAGATAAGATTGCGAAAGTCCTAAGAAGGAAAAACATAAGCACGCAATTCTCAGCCCCTGGAACAATTAGGCAAAGTATGAGATCAGTTAAGGATAATATTGATAAACATCAACTTAAAGGGGTCTATAAAATCGATTGCTCATGTGGGAAAAGCTACATTGGTGAAACAGGTCGCTCCCTGCAGACCAGACTCAAGGAACATGGAGCTGATATTAAAAATGAAAGGTCTCGTTCTTCCGCCCTCGCAGAACACTCGTCGAAAACTAAGCACCATGTCTTCTTGGAAAACGCCGCCATTATCGCTAAGGAAGAGCAACACCATAAGCGAAAGATCAGAGAAGCTCTTGAAATTATCAAGCACCCGCATAATCTCAACAGAGACAATGGTATGGAGATTAGTGGAAGCTGGTTTCCCCTAATCAGAGAAAAATTAACCCGATATCAATATAATAATAATAATAATAATTAATAATTCTCCATTAAACTTTACAATATTATTTAATTAAGTTTTTAATTTAATCACCCTTATAAATTTCATATTATTAAAAAGATATCTAATTTAATATAATTAAATATTTATTCCTTCAAATAATTATAAAATTATATATAATTAATTATTATATTAATATAATTAATTATTATTTTAATTATTATATGAATAATAATTAATAATAATTAATCATATTAATTAATAATAATTAATATAATAATTAATTATATTAATTAATAATAATTAATTATATTAACTAATAATAATTAATAATAATTAATAATAAATAATTAATATAATTAATTATTATATTAATCATTATATTAATAATTAATTATTATATTAATAATAATAATTAAAATAATTATAATCATTTTAACTAATTTTAATAATAATTTATATTATTGATTTGATATTACAAATATTACTAATTACTAATCATTATAATAATAATAATTGAAGTAATAATAATTGTTATTTTAATCATTTCAATTAATATTTCTATTACTAATTATTATATTAATAATAATAATTAAAAATGATTATAATCATTTCAATTAATTTCAATAATAATATATATTAATTAATAGTACTTATTACTAATTATTATATTAATAATGATAATTAAAAGTTATAATAATCATTTCAATTAAAAAAATAAATAAATAAATAAATGAGGCAGCTAACTTCTCAAAAAAAAATTGAGAGCCGACCTTCCCCTCTTTTCCCTCGTCATTTCTATTTAAACCCTAATTAGTCTGCTCTTCTTCTATCAAGCTTTCAAGTTGTCCTGATGATGGATCCCGGTTGGGATTCGAAACGTTGGCAGAAAATGGTTCTTACTGTGGATTCTCCAGTGACTAAGTTGAAAATAATAAACCACAGAGGTCTTAAATCCAGAATTATTTTAGATTGTTAATATTGAAAAGTAAAATGATCTTAATTTTTTAAATTATATTGTATACAATAGATCGTGAAGCTAAGACACCAATATCCCAAGAACCAGAAGAGATAAAGGAGATATAAGATAAAGGAATATGGAAGACCGTAGAGAAAAAAAGGAAAGTTACAGCATCAATCTCGCCAAGAAAGACGAGGAGCCAGACAATTAAAAATTAAGAAAATGAAAGACTAGGAGCCAGACAATTAAAAACTAAGAAAATTATAGGTCTGATAGACCAATTTGGTCTCAGTGGATGTTAACCACTGTCATCATCATCATCATCAAAATATTTTATTTATAATTAATATTGACCTTTTTTATTATTAATTTTTTTTAACTGACTTATTTTAATTTTATATTAAGAATTATTTGAATAGTACATTTTTTTTATTATTATTAAAAAAAATTAATCTTTTTTCCTTTACTAATCCACCTTTTAAATATTAAAATATTGTATTATATTCCTCATATATAATGTTGTTGTTTTATATATATATATAACTTTATTTTTCAATTAAAATCAAATTATATTACTTCACATTTTATTGAAATATTTATTTTTGACAAAGGAGAAAAACATACTTTTACAATGTCTCTTCTACACTTCAACCAAATAAAAATGAAATTATTAATATTTTATAATACTTTAATTTGAAACAAAAAATATATATTCATTTATAATACTTTAATTTAAAATTAACAAAATATATATATATATATATATATATATATATATATATATATATATATATATATATATATATCAATTTGCGATGCTTTAATTTAAAACTTTCTTAATCAATTAAATTAACATGGATAAACTTTCTTTCAATATAAACAAAATTACATATCATCTTCATACTAAACTATAAAAATACCCCCCTTGCATTTAAAATTACCACCAACATATATAATAAAAAAAATTCCTTCCATCAACTACTTTTCAATTAAAAATTCTTTCCATCAACTACTTTTCAATTATTGTGTTTGATCTTTTATTTGCCTCAAAGTATTAGTTACTGATTGTTTTTGAGTGCATTCACGATGTGGGCCATAATTTTTGTCACATATCTCACCTATGTAAAAAAAAATTTCTTTCACCATGGTGTCTGCACCATCTTTATATAGTTGCTTATACTGTCGTATATAACTGCTATTTGATATTGTCCATCACGGGTACCAATGGTTTAATTTAACTTTTGGTTTACTTGTCCAACTCCATTATGATGCTACACCACCTCGACACTATGCAATGGATAACTTTGTTATATGGTTACGGAAATATATTAAATCCCATCTACCATTATTTGCTGGCGCTCCCTCCGCGGAACACCTGGACTGAGCTTTTACTTCCGCTGGCTTGATCACGTGCTCGGGCATGGCCTTCCAGGCTGGAAACTTTCCCGCTCTTGCACTTTGGATTTACCGCCTGGATCTACGGTGTAAGGGCTTCGAGGAAGATCAAGGGTGGTGGTTGCTCCACGTCTCATGGCTGTGACTTCGCGTTTATATTGTGGATATCCCGGATTATTCGAGATTTCGCTGGCTCTATTTGGCGCTCCACAGCTCTGTGCATCCTTCCACCACAACTGGGAGTCGATCCCACATCTCTGCGCCGATTCTCCTTTATCGCTTTCTTCCAGCATGCGACCTCACCATGGCGCTACCGCTCCGATGATGTGAGTCTTCAAACCAACTTGGTAAGGTTTCTGTTTGTTAAGATCTTTTCAATTTTGTCTACGTTTTTCTTAAGGAATAAACAAAGTAATCGGCTCTCTCTGTTGCATGACAGATTGTGATGTTCTGCCACCGTGGCTCTTTCGGAGGACTGCTCATCCCTCAAGCAATATTCTGCCGAACGTTTATAGGTACACATGTAGGCTTCCCCTTGCACCGCGGATATTCACTTGTTTACATTTACTGTTTGTCTTTCGTCTGAGGGTTTCATCTCTGTGTTTAATCGAAAACCCCAACCTTATTTCTTCACGGTTGGCGCATATGGCGGTAACAGGATTATAAGTTATGGTTCCATACATATTGGGGTTGATTTGTGAAAGCTGGGTTAACCCCCTTGAGTCTACGGCGGTCTTGAGTGCAAATCTCAGGTTCATGAGGCTGTGCCTCTCGACCGCTATCTATGTAGCTACTGAACATCATTTTGCTATGTTTCATCTGTATTCATGACTAAGTTTAACACTTTGTTGAGGACTTTTACGAATTATTGTAACTGGGTCTGGACTCATATTGGAAAGACTGCTTTTCGGTTTAATATAGAGCAACGTTAAACTTTCCTGTCTTAATATCATTCTTCTTACATGGTTTTCCCGTAAGGGTCGAATTTTAAGCATTACTTAGTTTGTATATCTACATTCTTTCTCTGGAATTCGTTCACATTGTTTATGGCTTTACCGAGGGTTTGGTTTATAACGACACTCGCCCCTTCCCAACTGGTCTTGAAAGTACCATAAGGGTTCGCACCTGCATCCTGTGCAATGGATGCAGGTCGGACTCGGTGTTGGGATTCTTGCAAAAAGAGACCTTCGGGGCCTACATTCTGATTATGAATATAGGTTATGTTTCGCTCATGTTTCTATCATAATGTATACTCTTTCCGCTATATAATGTCTGCCTTAACTCTCTGATATGGTTATCATGATTTTGCTGTGCGTTTGTTCGTTTGTCGTAATAATGCTTACTCTATTGTTTTCACATAGTTTAACATCATATCGATTTGTTTAATGACAGTAATGCAATCGGTTTGAATGATAAAGATAATACGATTATCTGTTAATGAAGATAATATTGTTATACTCAGGAGTGATATTATGGTAGTCTATTACAGTCCTTAACTGTTCAACTGCTTTGGCTATTAATTTAAGGATCTTGCATAGGGTTAAGTTCTGCTTTACGGCCGGTTTATTTTCCAAGAGGAATGACGAGCGGAAGCTTCAGGCTTCTGCCTGCCGCAAGGGTTCTTCCGAGCCACACCAGCCGCAGGCCTATTCCGGTTCGAGCTTAAGGCTTTTACTTTCTAACTTCCTACTTCTCTTCAAAACTTTGCAACCAGAGGCTATCTACGGATTCCTCTCAAGGTTATAATTTACACAGCTAAGGATGCATTGGCCTTCTGTAGACATTACGTTATAGGGTATGGATTCCTGTTACAGGATTTCCGCCTACTTCGCATGATACCCGACTCTGCATATTCAAACCCTAACCTCTGCTAATATTTTAAGCTGTAATAATAAATTTCCCTTCACGCTACAGGTGTACAGATTTACACAGTTACTTAGTTGAACACGAAGACATGCATTTCTATATCACTTAAATATTCACAGTTATTCTATTTTGATAGTACTGTAGAGTCTCTGTCCCACTAATAATACGCAGTTAGCTACAGGTATTCTGAGTTACCCATTCTATACAAACAATTGCAGATACTTTAGGGTTTAGTTACTTACCTGGTCACTGCTCGTAGGGAAATTCTTCAGCAAATCTCCTGCAAATTCCTGTGTCAAGCTCGTTATCCACCCATCCGTGAGACTTGTCCTCCGGGACCTGAGTCTCCCCCCGAGCTTCTTCTTACCGGATCACAATCCTCAGTAAGACAGCACCTAGTGCTCGACTATCTGGTCACTACCAGACTTAGTCCAAACAAGGTTTTTTCCTTTTTCCTTCTGTCTGTCTCTACAGCACAGAATTCTGTCTACCAACTTCCTCCTTTTCCTGGAAATCCTTCCAGTTAGGGAAGGTGGTTATTTTCAGTTTAATTAACTACTTTCCTTTTCTTTTTCCAGTTCCCTTTTGGGAGCTCCAATACTTTCTGAGTAATTCTTTAAAACATTATTTTAATGCATATTTAAAATTAACAGATTACTCTTAAAAGAAAATAAGTTCCTCAATGTCATTCAGTTTTTACCGCAGTAAACTATAAATAATTACATTTTACGGGGTCATCACAATTTTGGCTTCTTTTGATTCTATAGGTAGACCGTTAATTATTTATTTTTATTTTTTTTTAAATTTATTTTTAAGAGTAATTTTGTTAAAAATTTGATTAATAAAAAAAATTTCAAATTTCAAATTTAAATTTTATAGTATATATAAATCAAATAAATAATTATTTTTGAAATTATTAAATTTATTTATACATTTAAAAATATATTTTATTTAAAAAAATATATAATATAATATAAAATTATAATAAGAAATTCAAAAAAAACCAAATTCAAAAGAAATATAAAATAGAAACCCTAAAAAAATTGCATATAATGTTTAGCGTCATCTGAAGAATAAATGCTTAGTATTTAGTAGATTGATTTCTTATAAAAATATGCATACATCAACGATCTTTTATAGTAGTAAGATATCTTTAGCTACCAACAAGATATGAGGAATTTACGTTTTCACATGCCCAAATTTACAATGTTGGATATTTGGGTTTATAAACGTCTAGACTTATATGTGCATTTTACAACTATGTGATTTCGTTAATGCTTATCATGAGATAAAAAGACATTGGCTTATAATAAAAAATAAAAAAGTATATAGTTTTTTATTAGTTTTAAATTAAGGTATTATATATATATATATATATATATATATATATATATATATATTTTTAGTTTTAAATTAAAATATTATAAATGAATATGTAATACTTTGTCTCATTGTAAATATTTGTTATTTACTTTTTATTGGGTAAGATTTGGTAAATTTTAAACTAGATAAAAGTCACAAAAATTAATTTTAGATATTAAAGTTTTTTTTTTTTTTTTTTTTAAATAAAAATGTTACATTAAGTCATGGAATTATTAGAGAAGATTCTAAAAAAACTTGAATTTCCAAGAAGTTAGAAGTTGAGATTGTTACTTTCTTCTGCTTTGGAGATTAAAACATCTCAGTTTTTGGAAAAAGCTAAACAACACAGGAGAAGAAATATAGATCTAAGAAAACAAAGAGGAGAGAGGAAACCTTGAGTAAATGATGATGTTAAGGGTGTTATTGAGCTGGGCAAGTCCCTGTGGAAGCCCTGAAGTTTAAAATTTCTTGGTTAAATTGAGAGTTTTGAGGTCTAAAGACATAGTATTGTCTGCTAGTAACTCTAGAAATTAAAGAGGCTTGGGGCGAGAATTGGACGTAATTTCCAACCTCACTGGTTGGGTGGAGGATTCTTCTTCCTATTTTAATTGACTAATATGATGAGTTTATGTAAATAAATGCACTGAAATTACATATTATATATAGATTTGTTCTAAATAAAATATGTTTGGTATACTTTTTGTGTTAAGAGAAATGGAATGATAAGGATTGAAAGGAATGGTTGATTATATTATTTCCTTAAAACCCAGAACGAGAGTATGAACTGCTATTATTGTCACTGGAATAAATTTGCCTATATATGTGTGTGTGTGTGTGGGTGGGGAGGTTAAACAATCTGAACATGATCAAGAAAATATTGGTGTTAATAAGGGAACAAAAATAACTATTATTTCCAAGAAAAAGAAAGTAAGGAATCTGAATATATTGAACATTTTTTAACAAATACTAAATCTAACAATATTGAGTATAAGTATTTTTGTGATGATTATTTGTTGCAATTAGAGACTGGTGGAAGGAGTTTAGTTCTCATCTTGGAACCAAAGGTCCATTTGGAGAATAATCCTTTTTCCTAAATACATATAGCTAAATACTAGGTATGGGTATGGACAAATCCCGATTGGGGGTTAGGTTTTGTCCACCCTAGAGGTACTAGTAATAATTATCATAATCAAACTAAAAGAAAGAAGTAAGGCATCTACATTATTAAATAACAAATGCCAAATATGAAGTAACCAAAATAATTATCTACTAAGATAACTATGAAAACAAATCTACAATAAAGTAATTAACATAAGCTCATGGTATAAAGTTAATACATAAATATGTAAATTAAAAGAACCAAGAATTGAACCAGAGATCAATGTATAATACAGAGTTTTTAAACAAGTCAAGATTATCAGCACTTGCCAAAAGGTAATGTATAACTAAACCACTACATATGAAAACAAACAAACTTAAGAGCTTGACAATTTAGAGAAATAAATTGTTCATTCATAGTAACATTTTTAACAAGTACCCATCAATACAAATTCTAATGATTTTATCAAACTGAAGCATTGGGGTTATCATAACTCATATTTACAAGTAAAGTCGAGAAGAAATCTTTTGTGAATCTACTGTCCATATAAATCTCCTTAAAACAAAGTATATATACAGATAATCACTAGTACAAAATGACTAATTAGTTACTAAAAAAACAATTAAATTTTCATATAAATGACCACTTTTCAGTCGATGACTAATAGTAGCTAATTTCTAGTATCTTATAACGTGATCAACTTTTAGTCATTTTTAACTTAGTCACTAATTGGTTTCCTCAATTTTACCATCCAGTAGTATATTTTGTCATAAATTTTGTCATTAATTTTTCATTGGTTTAGTCATTAGTTGTTGCTATTAATGAGCAAATATACAACAAAATATATTACTATATGAATCCTCGAGAACACCAATTAATGACCAATGAAATATGACCAAAATGTTGGTCGTATTATAAAATACTATAAATTAACTACTAATAGTCATATATATGCAAATTTTAGTCATCATTTGAAACCAATTAATGACCAAATAAATATGACTAAAATTTACTTGTGTTATAAGATACTGTAAATTTGCTACTAAAAGTTGTATATATGCAAAATTTAGTTATCATTTTAATCATAAATTTATTAGTTGTAGTAGTTATTTATCTCTTTTTGATATTTTCATATTCATTATATAAACAACTGATTTAGTTATTTCTATTCATTTCATTTAATTTCATTCATAATCATTATAAACGACTAATTTAGTCATATATTCATTTTATTCGTGTTCATAATTAATTAATATAAACTACTAATTTAGTAGTTTTTGATTGATTTTATGTGTTCATTATTAATCAAAATAAATTAATTAGTATGATTTCACGACTAAATTAAAAAAAAAAAAGATAGTACCATACAATGTGCATGTTTATCTAATATGATAATGCAAAGTCACATATGTCAATTACAAGACTAAATAATATCAAGTGCAAATAGGAATAATTTCAACCATATAAATGCTATTATATAAAATATCAAATGTTACAATATGAGTTTCCAACTTAATATCGGTTCGACTACAATTTACACATGAAATATTGTTTCATCATTTCAGGACATTATCACTATGTTGCCAAAGCATTTCAAGTGAATTCACGAACTCTGAAGGCTTGACCATCAATCTCTATGAGTGTGTCTTATGCAAGATATTGGCTCTAAGGATATCATTAGACAGATTCTCTTGTCTCTCTCATTTTGCATTTGTTGCTCCAATGTTATTGTTCTCATCTTTCTTCAATTTCTGCTTCTTACCATCAATATTGAGTTTCTCTCCTGAAAATGAAAGAAGATACAATGCAAAGTATAAGACATGAAAGATGATGAATACTTGAATATAAAATAAAGTATACTATAAAATATTTATATGACATATACCTCACCATTCGATAGTGGACACTATGCGGCTAGATGACCTGTATAAACAAAACAAATAAAACGTCGCAATAGAAAATAACACCTTAGGAACTTAGTATTCAACCTTCAACAAAACCTTAGACAAAATCATACAAACTAAGTTACATGTTAAAAATATCAAGAAATAGCCAACTTGTGAAGAGAAATAGAAAAAAAAATATTAGTGTATCAAATGCGACTAATCTTGAGTCAAGAAAATACCAAGCCCATCACATTAGCAAGGAATTCTTAGGAACTAAAACAGAAAATCCTTTGATTGCATCATTTTCACCTTTTGTTTAATTTCTTTAATTGAGAATGTAACTTTCAGAAAAAATTCATTGAAAAAGATTTCAAAATCCTAACGAATGCTCGAGTGATTGTCATATCAATTAAATAGAAAGGCAATCGTTTGATGTGATTTTAACTTACGAAATATATTGAAGAATATGAACCTTTATCATCCCTTGCTCCTAATCAAATTGTAATATGTGGGTTCCAATCAAGTAATCAATTTTCCTACAAGATGGTTAAGGGATCACTTTTGAGAAGGACTTCTAGAAGCAGTAGGATAGTAGAAATGGAATTAACTAGGAGGAAAATGAAGCACTTTAGTGGGTGCTCCAAAATATTTGAATACAACTGAAAATGATTTTATACTCCCTCCCACATTTTAAAACAGAAATCATTCAACTGAATCTAATTTATTTTCCACCTTTCTGTAATATGTAATTCTTTGAGCAAGAATAGAGCATTCATAAATATTTCCATGAAAGATGACTCTTCATAATCCTAATAAGTTGGGCTCTAACAAATAAATGATTTCATGTAGTGAATAAATATTACATGGTAGATTTTGGTGATTAAAATGACAACTTTATTCTTAATCTAATTACAACAAAAATAAATTTAACCCTAACTAGTTGGGATCTAACTAATCAATAATCTCATGTAGTAAGGTAAACTTACATGGTATATCCGAATTATTTGCAATGACAACTTTATTCTTAATTTTATAAAAACATACATAAATTCAAGAGTACATGCGTATTTTCTTATCTGTGACAAACTTTGAACACATTCCGAGATTTCATAGAAATATAATGATATGATTTACCTGTAAGATATGAGAAAGCTATCTACATCTAGCACTTGTCACTGGACAATAGTGTTATTGAGACACCATCTCATGGTATTAGAATCATGTATATATATAGTGTTATATAGATACCTTGCAACACCTATTCAACACTACCTTCAAGCTTCAAAGTCATCAATTGAATTACTTTAGTAGCAAACTATAGTGAGATTTCATTAAATACAACCCAACAAAAGCCATTTATAATAGTTGTCATTGCCTTCTCTGTATTTATCCCCCTATGGAAATAGAATAACTGATATTCCCCAAATTTTTAGGTACTTGCTTCATGTTCAACATGGGCTATTGATTTCTTCACGTGGAAAAGGTTGCAAATATTAGATGTATAATGGAAACAAGCATGCAATTCAAGGTTGCTCCTAAAGTCTCTTGGGTGAATTATAAAACACCATCTACTTAAAACTTGATATATGGTAGTAACAAAAACCTACCCAAGATCCCACTTAAGAATTCAAAATGTTGCAAATAGGAGATGTCTTAAACAATATCAATTATTTAATTGCATAATCAGGCTAAAATAGACAAATCTTTAAAATGTTGAAAGGTGTGAAACAAATGGACTTGAAATATTATAGTTATGTCAGGGTAGATATAACTATGTAAAATGTGACTTCTATCTAAAACACGTAAATGTAACTTCTATATAAAAAAAATGGTGTTTGAATATTATAGTTATGTAAAATGTAACTTCTATATAACAATCTAAATTTCATTTTTCAATCATTTAAGAGACTAACATTTTTTTATCTTCATTTAATAACTTAATACTCCACCAAAAATAGCATTGAATTGGTTCTTCACCAACCAAGGGGAAATTTTAAACTAGTGTGAAAATTCTTACTCATTCCCCTGCCATATTTCTGATATTTTATTTGTGTGCGGATTTAAACTGGTGTAATGTAACTTCTACATATTCGATAATTTAAATGTAAAAAATTACCCAGATTGAAGTTTTTTTTTTCTCGATAAAGACTAATTCTATTAAGTGAAATATATAGTACAATCAGGATAAGCAAAAAACCGGCAGACCGGAAATGATGGATCCATCAACCTCGGTTCCGGAAGAAGGATTCAAACTCATAGCTACATCAGAAAACTAGAAATCACAGACTGCCTAAATCCCCCATAGGGGCAGAACCTATAACACATTGTTTTTTCCCTTTCTTTTTGTTGACTTTTGTCCAGCCACCCTGGGGGGAATGAGCTAAGACAACTTGAAGACTGGAATTCTCATTCATCGGGAATTCCCTTTTTGATTCCGAGGAGGTCTCATGGACGCGTTTCTGGGCTATAGCTGAGTCATGGGTGTGCCCCATGGTGTTCATGGGTGAATCCATTGGCTGAGGCGCCTTGTCCGGTTCTGAATCGCTATCCCCGTCCTCCGACCTTGGGGAGCTGGAGCTTCGAGCTGGCTACGGAGTACAGGGAGCCCAACGCTTGGGTTTGGATTTTGCGAAGATTCCCTTTTTCGCTCATGCTGTCAGCGATGGGCAGGAGGTCTGAAGATGCCCTGTTAGGTGACAATGGCGGCATCAGAAGGCAGTATTTTCGTAATCTAGAAACTGGGTCCAAACAGTGTCCTTGATCTTGAGATTGATTTGCTCTAGCAGACCCTTGCTTAGATCTAGCTCTACACAGATTCTGGCGTATGTGTAGAGGCCTTGCTTTTCCCTCTGGTAATCTCCCATTAGAAAGCAGCCCAAAGCGTTGCCTATCTACCTGTATACTTCTATGCTCCACAGATATATTGGGAGATTTGGAAGCCTGATCCATACAGGGGCTTTTGTGATAACTGCAGAAGCTGGGTCAAAGTCTGGGAACCATGGAGTGAGGAAGAGGCCTGTCGTACCCATGAACCAAGGGCCTTCCTCTAAGGCCTTTTCGTAGTGCTCGAGATTGTCGAACAGTACTATAAAATATCCCTTTGCACAGAAGTAGATCTTGCAGCTGTGTGTCCAATTGTCATAGATCCATTCCAAAAGATATTTTGAGCGTGGCCAGAGCCCATTGAATCTGCATATGATGGCCCTTTCTGCAAATTTTTGGGTGTCGTCTGCCAGGTTAGGGTAGGAGATCTCAACAGAGGGAACCTCCTCCACTTTGTCCACCAAAAAAGGCTGGGGTAAAGCCTGAACTGGTGGAGCTGTCTTGTCAGGCTTCTTGGCATGGACTGCATCTTTATATGAAAATGTTTTAGCTAAGGATGGCTCTCCAGCAGCTCCTCCTCTCAAAAGAAGGGTTAAAATAATAGATGCATCTTTCTTAATGCCGTAAAAAGAAATAGGGTACAGATCCTCAAGTTGTTTACCTTCGTGGAGAAGCCGTTGTGCTGCAGAGGGGATCCCCAGTTTGATGTTCAGTGTCTGCTTGAGATGCTGCACTAGATCCGTCTGGCTTACCCATAGTAACATAGTTTTGCCTGTCAAGATCTTGATTTGTATCTGGAATGATGAAGAGGGTTCCGAACGCCTCCTTCCCCTGCAGATCTGTGGAGAGGGCAGGCATTTGCATTGATTAATTCTCGTTTCCTAGATTTTCCTCAAGGGCAACAGAGGCGAACATCCATTCGGTGCAAGCCCTTCCTTCCCGATAGCCACGGTTAGAGGATAAGTGGCTAAGGGATCTGCATGATCATCCTTGGCTGCTGCTCCTTCATTCTGAACAGGGCTATACAAACGCGTTGTGGAAGTAGGGGATCGGGGCCATGCAGCCCCTGAGTTCTCGGTCAAGAGGTCTACAAACGCATTTGAGTCCGCGGCGCCGGCTCTCCTGGTGTGGCCATCTTGCAAACCTGCAGTGGAAAGAAAGATCCTTGATCTTTGCCTAAATCTCTCGAGTCCCTTCGCGGCCAGAGCGAACAGAGACCCGCCGTCGGCCGAGGGCATGGAGGCGGCAGAACTAGGGTTCATCCTTGGAGCGATAAGCCTCTTCTCACCAGGTTCAGGGGGAGCATTAGCCTTCACACACATTCAATATTTTTGGCATCATGGTTCACCCAGATTGAAGTTATATAATTAACATATGCATAATAAGATACAATATGCATGAGTTATAAGTAATATGGCATTTACATATTATATCAAGACAAACTTTTTCTCATCTCATTACCTCTTATCTTATAGTTGGCAATGGATATAGCCTTTAAAATTATGATCCATCCTTGTCATATTATATTTAAAGATGGATATATCTTTTAAAAGCATCAACCTTGTTTGTTACTTTATGTACGGTCAATTTAAATGAAAGTGGTCATAATTTTATTCAATATTATCTTCTACAACTATAAATAAAATGATGTGGGGTTGGTGTTTCTAGTGATTTTCAAACTTGTTTTAATTACCTAAATTTACACTATTTAAAGTAAATAGTTGCACTCACCATTTTATTCCATGACATCCACCAACTCTGAAAATTATCAAATATTAGTAGTACCTTTCACTAAATAGACAATGTTGGCATAAAATATTTTATTGTGTTTTTCACTCCGTGTCACAAATTTATTGATATTTTATGATTCTTGGTTTCAATTTCCATGCTAAGACTGGATTCATCATGCTTGCTAGGATTTTTAGTTGTGAACACATCATATTGCTCACTTCTAATTGTATCAAAACTGGAGAGTATGCACAATGACATGTAGCGACATGTGGGTGTCTATTTTACTCAATAATATGCTTTTTTTTAAACCCATTCCAATCCTACCACAATGAAATTAAGAGAGACAAGGACACCAGAAGGAATATCAATAAATGAAAATACAGACTTTAGAATGCAACTCAAATTGTACCTAAATGTAACGATAAGTATTTGCAACTACCTTGTCAACAATGAACATCGAATTACACTATGAAAAATTCCTTGCATTATGAGAATTTGGTTGCACCTGCACTAATCCTCTGTAGTAGTTCCTTGACTTGCCTATAGATATAATTTTAGAAACAATCCTACTCCTACAATTCTTCCCTATATGCATCACATTTTCCCCCCTATATTGATAATTATATTTCAAGGAAACAGAATAGAACTCTCCAATTGCATCATCGCCTTTCAAAATAATTCTTGAGTATTTCTAGGTGATTTTAGAACCAATCTCTACTCAGGTCCATGAAATACTTGATTTGTATCCATTACACAAACCTATTTTCGTAATAAAATTATAAATCCCATGTCAACATTCCTCATCCCCAACATATTAATTCTTTAAAGTGGAATACTTTATCGTTGCTCCCTCGGTGCAATAGAGATCCACTACTGTGGCATGGAGATGATTGGTGTCATAAAATTGTGCAGTGAATCCTTCAATATATGTCACAAAAATCTTCTCACCTCACAGAAATCCTCTCATCTACAACAATAAGAGTCCTCTCAAACTGTCTGATCTCCATCTCATTCATTCTAAAATAAGTGGATATTTCCATGGGTGACAAAGTTCACTTGGGGATTTAATAGAAAGAGCTATCAGTAAAAAAAAATACAATGTAGCATAATAGTTATCAACAGGAGGAACAACCTTGCCAAGCTACTTCCTAACTAGATTAAGATTCTCCTGAATTACCTCTTATAACAAACAAAAGATAACCTCAGTTGCTTATAGGGTCTACCTATGCATGGTAGCCATGAAAACACTTTCAAAAAGAACATATACAACAATGTTGGTCAATCTCTTCTTCTAGTCAAGGGCATGCCTAGCTTTTGAAAAGTATCAAGTGGGTCAGGGTCCACCACATCTAGGGTCCTCTTCTTCTACTCTCTCTGTTTAAATTCAGAATAATAGAAAAGGTCTTGGAAATTTATGGGTGGGTAAAATTTATCAGGCCATTTGGGTTCTTCCATGTTTAATCATTGTCTGTAAGCATTGAGTATAAATTGCAAAATCCATTCAGGTTTCTTCTTTTTAGCTAAAATTAACCTCATTTTTGAAGAGTTGTAAGGTTTAATGGATCTAAGTATATTCTACTTAAAATATAGTAACATGGTTTAAAGATTTAGGCATTAAGAACATAATCTAAGGAAGAAACAAAAAAGGTTTTATGTTCATGATTATAAGTGTCAGGCCAGGGTAACTCCAGAATGAGCTTAAGAAAGAACTGATGTTTTATTTCATTAGAGAACTAATATTTATATACAAAAAGGAGACGGAACAGTTCATCTTCTTGATGACTGTTCATGTTCCAGTTCACCCATCCGTTGAGGATTAGGTGTCAACATTCCCCCCCTTAATCTGAAGGGATGTTGGTGAGTCCAAGCATCGTTCTCAATCTTTCAAGTTTTTCTCTTCCAAGCGCTTTGGTGAAGATGTCTGCAATTTTCTCGTTTGTGGAACAATGACGGAGATGGATTGTTTTGGCCTCAACATGATGTCGGATCAGATGATATTTAGTATTGATGTGCTTAATACGATCATGGAACTTTGGGTTCTTGGCCAACTTTATTGCAGACGTGTTATCAATCATGAGTGGAGTTGATTGTATTTGTTTTACCTGCAAATCTTCAAGAATTTTCCTGAGCCACACAATTTCTTTCGTTGCTTCAGCTGCTGCCACGTATTCTACTTCTGTTGTGGAATCTGCTGGTACTGATTGTTTGCGTGATCTCCAGGAGACAGCTCCTGATCCAAGACTCATAGCATATCCTGAAGTAGATACCCCAGTTTCTTTGTCTCCATCGAAGTCTGAATCAGAGTATCCAATCAAGTTGAAGTCGTCCACCTGTGTATACTTGATTCCAAGGTCTTGAGTTCCCTTCAATTACCTTAGAACTCTTTTTGCAGCAGACCAATGTCCCTCACAAGGATTTTGCATAAACCTGGAGAGGAATCCAACAGCAAATGAAATGTCTGGTCTGGTAGTAGTGAGGTAGATGAGACTTCCTACAAGTTGTCTATACTTTGTTGCATCCTCAAATTCCTTTCCTTCAATAAATGTGAGCTTCAAGTTTTGTTCCATTGGAGTAGAAAGAGGATTGCACTCTGTCATGCCAAATCTGTTTAACAAATCTCCAATGTATTTCTTTTGAGAAAGAAATATGGATTTTGGATGTTGGGTTACTTCAATGCCAAGATAGTAATGAACATAGCCCAAATCATTCATTTCAAAACTTTTTCCTAATTCTTTCTTTATGGATGCAATATAGCTTTCATTGTTCCCTGTTATTAAAAGATCATCTACATATACCACAAGATATACAACTGTTTTGCCAACTTTCTTGACAAATAAAGTTGCATCATCAAGATCAAAATGTTTGAAGTTGAGTTTCAGAAGATGCTCAGTTAGTTTTTTATACCAGGCTCGTGGTGCTTGTTTGAGGCCATACAAGGACTTCACAAGTTTGCATACTTTGTGTTCATTTCCTTTCACAGCAAATCCTTCAGGCTGGGACATAAAAACATTCTCTTTTAGATCTCCATTTAAGAATGCAGTTTTTACATCCATTTGATGGACTTTCCAACTGTTCTGAGCAGCTAGTGCAAAGAGTGTCCGGATGGTGGCCCATTTTGCTGTGGGGGCAAAAGTTTCCTCATAATTGACCCCTTCCTTCTGTGCAAAACCTTTTTCCACAAGCCTAGCTTTGTGCTTGTCAAGTGAGCCATCAACCTTGTACTTGTTCTTGTAGACCCACTTGCAGCCAATTGGTTTGGTTCCAAATGGAGGATCAACCAACTTCCAAGTGCCATTCTTTATGAGGGCATCATACTCCTTTTGCATCGCTTCTTTCCATTCATCATGAGAAGCAGCTTCTTTGAAGGAAGTTGGTTCAAAATCTGTAGACAAGTTCAAGTCACAATCATAAGTAACATCCATATCAACAGGTGAATTAGAGTCATCTACATCACCTCCATCTTGTCGGTTTGTATTTCTGGTTCCTGTTTTTCCAATTTCATCAGGATGAACACTTTCAAGTGTCTTTGTCAGCCACTTTGGGGGACCTTTCTGAGATGGTCCAGGCTGCTCTGTTGATTGAGTTGGGACTGAATCAAGATTGAGTCTCCCAATTCTATCAATTACATCACTTAAAGCATCATCCGTTGTTGGAGTTTCATGCGGGGGATATTGTTCTTCAGAAGAAGATTCCACATGTTGATCTAGTATAGGAATCCCCCCTTCAAGATGTGGAATCTGATTATCAAACTCTTGAAATGATTTCATTTTTGTGAATCTATCCAAGCGATCAAGTTTCCGCTCAACAACATTGTCAGATTTGCATGATTCAAGAAAAATGACATCTCTAGATAGAAAAAACTTTTTATTTACTTCATCATAGAGACGGTATGCTTTAGAGGTGTTTGAATACCCCAGGAAGATACACTTACGACTTCTAGCAACAAGTTTGTTTCTATGTACTTTTGGTATTAAAGCATAACAGGTGGAACCAAAAATCCTGAGATGTTTTATCGAAGCAACATGTCCATACCACAATTCATAAGGAGTCTTGTTTCTTATAGCACTAGATGGACATCTATTCTTTATATATGCAGCACATAGAATAGCATCAGCCCAAAACATTGTCTTTACATTTTTGAAGAAAAGCATGGATCGTACCATATTCAAGATTGTTCTATTCATTCTTTCTGCTACACCATTCTATTGGGGATTATAAGGTACAGTTGTTTGATGTTTGATCCCATGTTGGCGAAGATAGTTTTCAAATTCATTTGATGTATATTCTTTTCCATTATCAGTGCGAATAGACCCAATATGAGATTGTGCATCATTTTCAATCCACTTATGAAAATTTTTGAATGTTTGAAAAGCATCAGATTTGTTCTTCAATAAATAAACCCAACACATTCTGGTGTAATCATCAATAAATGTCATGATATATTTATTTCCATTTGCAGAAGGAACAAGCATTGGACCACATAAATCTGAATGAATGAGTTCAAGCTTCCTATGTGCTCTTGAATGTGAATCATGAAAAGACTGTTTGCTATGCTTTCCTAGAATGCAAGCATCACATTTCTTATGTTTTCTAGGAATTGTAGGCAAACCAACAACACCATTTTTCTTTAATAAGCGGAGACTGTCATAGTTTAAATGTCCAAATCTAGCATGCCATAATAAACTTGATGGAAGTGTACCTTCTTCATGATGAGAAATATATGAGAAATGTTGTGCATGAGCAGAAGTTCCTTGCAGTTTAAGAAGTCTTTCTTCTTCTATACCCCTCATGACAAGTGAGTGGTCAGATGCCTTTCTTACCTCAAGCTTTCCATCAAACATATGAATGGAGTGACCTTGACGGCGAATGTGAACCAGGGACAACAAGTTTCTCTTGAGTTGTGGGAGATATAGAACATGGTCCAGAAGAAAGTCTGGAAGACCAGGCAGTTTAAGCCTGATTGTGCCAAGCCCTGATGGCTTGATTTTTGACTGATATGCAAAGTATACTGCTCCATCAACATTGTCAGTGAAATCTTCAAAAAAATCTTTCCTATGAGTCATATGACAGGTTGCTCCTGAATCAAGCAACCAGTCATTTTTCGAAGAAGCAAGTGAAGCATTAAACAAATCTTCATTTACTCCAATGTTACATTGTGCCTCAATATAGTGAGCGGATTTTGGTGCTTTACCTTTGTCTGTGTCATCAGTTTTACCTTTCTGCTGATTTCTTCTCTGCTCAATTTTGTCCCATGGTAGCTTGCATGTAGAAGCATCATGTGATCCATTTCGTTTGCAACGAATGCAATGCAGATCTGCCTTTTCTGCTTGAGAATGTCTGCCCCCCCTGCCTCTGAAGTATCTTCCTCTTCCTCTTCGTCCACCTCTTCCTCTTGTAGATTCTTGAGCAGGATGCTTTTCTTTATGAGCAAGGCAAACAGTCTCTTCAGAAGATTCAGGGACTGTTTTCTTTCCAAAGGCTTTCTCTCTTTCAGCAAACTTTTTCACAAGAGACTCAAAGGTTATGTCTTTAAGATTTCCATTTTCTTGTAAAGACTCAAGATAATTGGAGTAGGTAGGATAGAGTGCTTTGAGAAAGGCAATAAGAGAGATATCCAGCTCAACCTTAGTGGATTTAATATCATGCATTATAGACTTTATTTCAGATGCAAGAGCAAGGGGATCATTATTTTTCAGTTCAAGAGTGAAGAGTTTAATCATGAGCTGAACAACTTCAAGTGCAGAATGTGAATCATAGAGTTCTTTCAGCTTTTGTAAAGCTTCAAAGGCAGTGGAATAGGATGAAATATGACGACTTACTTCTTCATTTACAGATGCTGCGATCAATGCATAGGCTTTGCTGTTCTTGTTTTCCCAAATGACAAGTTCTTTATCTGATGTAGGCTGCACAGGGTCTTTGTCTTCTTCTCCGACACACACTCCTTTCCACAACTCATTGTAGATGAGGGTGTGTTTTACCATCCGAGACCATTCTGAATAGTTCTCCTTGCCAGTGAGAACTATTCCTACCATAGAAATGATTGAATGCATTCTGTAAAAAAATACTTCTGCTTGAAAAAAAAAAACTTCCTTACAGCCTTATGCACTATATTTTCTACAAATCCCTCTAATGTGTGACAGAAGGCATCAGAATTTCATTGAAATATTATATCACTTTATGCTTCAATACAACATTACCAAAAATAAAAAACTGTGCAATATCACTATATCACCTCCACAAATGCTTTGATATATAAAATGTTTTGAATGATGTATAACTGCGCAACACTATTCGATCTCAACACTATACCAAAACTGCTATCATACCATCACATAAACTGCGTAATCACATAAACTGCATACGGCTGCACAGGATACCATTTGAACAGAAGCTCCCACATTTTAACATCTCGTATTCCATATCTGGAGGTGTTGCTGCCTACTGTTCATTCAGTGTAAGCAAAACCCCCACGATGAGTTATGATTCGGAACAGCAGATATTTCAAGAACGAATGATGAAAATTGGGAATGAAATAAACGATGAGGTTCAACAGCAGCTCTCAGGAGTGCAGGACCACGTCAACTTCACTCTCCAGAAAGCTTACTTTAAATGCGCCTACGATTGCTTCGATAGGAAGAGAAACCAAAAGGAGTATGTATGGTGGCAGTTACGGGTCAAGGCTCTCGATATTCATGGAGAGAATCTCATGCTCTTTCCAGGCAATGGCAATGGTAGCCGCAAGGCCACTGTTAACTCTAAGCTGAAGGATGAGCCGAAGCTACACGACGCCGCTGCCGGTTTCCTCCGGGTTCAATCCGTTAGTGAAGACGGTAACTCTTCCCCCGGGGAGATTCGAACCTTCGATGCCAGTACTCCGGATGATCAGCAACATCATAGCGGCATTGTCACAGTGGCGGTTCCGGCCGGGTCGGAATAGTTCTCAATGGAGCAGACTAAAACAAATACCACCATGCGTTTCAAGCAGGGGATGGTTCTAATGGGAATCGAATCGTAGTTGAGGAGCAACTGTACTTTAGAGCAGTGATTTCTAATCAAAATAATCTTGAAGCAAAAGTTCTGAAATTCAATGAAGAAATTGGAGCCAGGCGTTCAAAACAGATGCGCAGGACAGAGCGGATGGCCGGAGCGAAAGAAACCTTTCAAGAACAGGTGAAATGTGAGCCAAGCTAGGCAAATGAGAGATCAAACGGAAGTAGAGAGGAGCATGTCAGTCCAACGTTTAATTATGGAATATGGACAGACTAGCATTAAACTGCTCTGGCAGAGGCAGCGCTGGTGCGCCAGAGAACATTATGGAATATGGACAGACTAGCGTTAAACTGCTCAAGACAGAGGTAGCGCTGGTACGCCAGAGAACATTATGGACAGATGCGTTGGCAGTGCTCAAGGCATAGGACAACAGCAGAAATGAAGGAGTTACGGCTATTTTAAGAACCTGGGACCTGTGCTCTGATACCATGTCAGGCCAGGGTAACTCCAGAATGAGCGGAAGAAAGAACTGATGTTTTATTTCATTAGAGAACTAATATTTATATACAAAAAGGAGACGGAACAGTTCATCTTCTTGATGACTGTTCACGTTCCAGTTCACCCATCCGTTGAGGATTAGGTGTCAACAATAAGAAATTTTAATTTTGTGTAACAAAGTTTGACGATGGTCTAGTATTTTCATCCTACTAGAAAATTTTCTTGCATCACTAGAGCCCTTTCAATTTGGGCATGGTAGAGTCCATTACAAAAACAATCAACCACTAATAAAAAAGTTGAAAGGAGAAATTAAAATTTCATGCATTTTGACCCTAGAAAATTTAAGGAGGAGCGAAGTGATCTCTACAATAAGGACATGCAAAGTCCTTACCTTTCCATTGTCTTTTGATGAATTGTTGGCCACAATCAAGATATGCATTATCATAATCATTAAACCCTTTGTACAATAATGACATGAAAAATTCTTACTTTTGCATTATCTTTTGATGAATTTTTGGCCGCAATCAAGATCTGCATTATCATAATCATTAAACTCTCAACTGTAGATGAAATTTATGCTTTGATCATATAAACACTCAAAATTGTTTACCCATAAGAACAAAAATCATCTTTAGTAAAAACGAAGAACTCTCCAGAGTAATCATTAAACCCTCAATTGTAGATGAAATTTATTCTTTGATCATATAAACCCTCGAAATTGTTTACCCATAAGAAAAAAAATCATCTTTAGTAAAAAGGAAGAACTCTCGACAGTCCAAATTCATACCCATGTACAAATGGTCAACATCTCCATGCCCAATGACCTTGCCCTTCCTCAATCTAATCATTGATGCTATCCTAGGGTGTTTCCCATGCAAACTCCACCTGGGGTTTGAATCCCATGAAATCCATAATTCACGTTGATGGTCTTCCATCTTCTGTAATTTCCATGTTGATATCAACAAGGCAGAGAAAAATGTAGTGCTACAATGTGATGTTGTAATATGTGAATATTTTATTTGAACCCAACGTTAAACTAAAATTTAAAAGAAAAGAAATATTTATAATGGAAAAAATAAAAGAAATATTTATAATATAAAATAAAATATATAGCCAAACATGTTAAAAATATTCAATCCAAAACATGCTGATACATATTACTTATACTCTAAAATTTGATTCAGACAAAATGAGAAGGTATATCTCATCAATTAAGTTGTAAGGACATGTACCCAGATGGTGTGGCCAACACAAATGTGACAGTAGGAAGGGTGTTTAACATTGAAGAAGCAAATGTGGATGAAATGTATCTGAGGCCAACATCACTTACACTTTCGTTTCCATTTTCACTTATTGTGGCATATTCTCCATCGGAGCTATGCAGATTCGACACTATTTCATAACCAAAAGATGGTGCATAATTATTTCTGAAATCGTCAAAGGTGACCAAAATGTCATCTTGGAATGCCTCGTCAAACATGTTGTCAACACATTGTTCGTCTTCGAAAGGGAAATTGCACAAGGTATCATCCAGAAACTCTCCTAGATCGACAGATTCTTGCTGCGAAAAGGTGAGGGGTTCCATTTCCATTCTCTAGATTCCTGATTCTAAAAGCCACTTAAGTGCCATTATCCGAGCATCTCTCCCACCCGCATCACTACACGGCTTTCCAAATCTCTGTTCAGAGACCTCACCATGTTGAAATCAGAGAATTTTTCCTTGAAATTCTCATCCAGCGGAATGTTTTAAGTTTTTACATCCAGATGCAGAATACAAAGTATGGAATCCTCGTGCAAGTACGCAAGTCCCTAGTAAGTGCTCAGAGAAATGGAATATCTGGTCTTCCAATCTAGAAGCTTGTCTGAGTTGAACATCCATCTATCAAGAGACTCGTTGGCCATGAATTCATACATCAGAATACGATGGGGGCCTCCACACATATTCCATGCAATCTCATGAGATTGGAATGATTTAGAGACGATATGGTGGCGATTTCTACGCAAAACTCCCTTTGTCCCTACCCGCCCTATTGGTTAGACGTATAATGGAAACCTAAGTGCCATTTGTTAAAATTCCTTCGTATACTTTCCCAAATCCTCCCCTTTCTATCTCTTTTTTGAAACTTCCATTTCCTGATAACTAAATATAACTGGAAGACATATGCATCTACCAAGGCATAGGTTTCAGGAGGAGAATCCTGAGGGAACATGTTAACCAGCGCTTGTTCTAGAATGAGAATGAAGACGAAAACCATGTTCCATGGAAAAAAGAGCTGAAAAAACAAGGCAGCTTCATCGTGGAAACGTTGACACAAACTTGGATTCTAATTATAGGAATAGCATACTAAACACACTTCTAGACTTTTTCAAAGTCTAGGTTAAGTGGGAAACCCATGATCAACTCACATGGAGGAGCGCTCTTCATGCCAAAAATCAAAATCTAATGTGTCATGGTCGAAAATCCTTGAATGAAGGAGGATGAAAACGAACCTTTTTTTATTGGTTGGATCTGCCCGCCAAACCCATCAAAGGGACACTTTCAATCTAAATTGTCAAGCCATGCAGTAACTCCACAAAACAAAAACTGATTCATTTTTTTCATTCAATCAGGTAGGTCTGTTATATACATGAGGGAGAGACTGTTCAGTTCATCTCCCAATGACTATTCACATTTCTCATTTATTTATTTACATATATTTACCCAATCACAAGGATTAGGTGTCAACATTCCCCCCCTTAATCTCAAGGGATGTTGGTGAGTCCAAGCATCGTTCTGAATCGTTCAATCTTTTCTCTTCCAAGTGCTTTGGTGAAGATGTCTACAATTTGCTCATTTGTGGAACAATGATGGAGATGGATTGTTTTGGCCTCAACATGATGTTAAATCAGATGATATTTAGTATTGATGTGCTTTGTTCGATCATGGAACTTTGGGTTCTTGGCCAACTTTATTATAGAGGTGTTGTCAATCATGAGTGGAGTTGATTGTACTTGTTTTACCTGCAAATCTTCAAGAATTTTCCTAAGCCACACAATTTCTTTTGTTGCTTCAGCTGTTGCCACGTATTCTGCTTCTGTTGTGGAATCTGCTGGAACTGATTGTTTGCGTGATATCCAGGAGACAGCTCCTGATCCAAGACTCATAGCATATCCTGAAGTTGATACCCCGGTTTCTTTGTCTCCATCGAAGTCTGAATCAGAGTATCCAATCAAGCTAAAGTCATCCACCTGTGTATACTTGATTCCAAAGTCTTGAGTTCCCTTCAAGTACCTTAGAACTCTTTTTGCAGCAAACCAATGTCCCTCACAAGGCTTTTGCATAAATCTGGAGAGGATTCCAACAGCAAACGAAATGTCTGGTCTGGTGGTAGTTAGGTAGTTGAGACTTCCTACAAGCTCTCTATACTTTGTTGCATCCTCAAATTCTTTTCCTTCAATAGATGTGAGCTTTAAGTTTTGTTCCATTAGATTAGTAAGAGGATTGCACTCTGTCATGCCAAACTTGTTCAACGGATCTCCAATGTATTTCTTTTGAGAAAGAAATATGGATTTTGGATGTTGGGTTACTTCAATGCCAAGATAGTAATGAACATAGCCCAAATCAGTCATTTCAAAACTTTTCTCCAATTCCTTCTTTATGGATGCAATGTAGCTTTCATTGTTCCCTGTCATCAAAAGATCATCTACATATACCACAAGATATACAACTGTTTTGCCAACTTTCTTGACAAATAAAGTTGCATCATCAAGATCAAAATGTTTGAAATTGAGTTTCAGAAGATACTCAGTCAGTTTTTCATACCAGGCTCGCGGTGCTTGTTTGAGGCCATATAGGGACTTCACAAGTTTGCATACTTTATGTTCATGTCCTTTCACAGCAAATCCTTCAGGCTGGGATGTAAAAACATTCTCTTTTAGTTCTCCATTCAAGAAAGCAATTTTTACATCCATTTGATGGACTTTCCAATCGTTCTGAGCTGCTAGTGCAAAGAGTGTCTGGATGGTAGCCCATTTTGCTGTGGGGGAAAAAGTCTCCTCATAATTGACCCCTTCCTTCTGTGCAAAACCTTTTGCCACAAGCCTAGCTTTGTGCTTGTCAAGTGAGCCATCAGCTTTATACTTTTTCTTGTAGACCCACTTGCAGCCAATTGGTTTGGTTCCTAATGGAGGATCAACCAGCTTGCAAGTGACGTTCTTTATGAGGGCATCATACTCCTTTTGAATTGCTTCTTTCCATTCATCATGAGAAGCAGCTTCTTTGAAGGAAGTTGGTTCAAAATCTGTAGACAAGTTCAATTCACAATCATAAGAAACATCCATATCAACAGGGGAATTAGAGTCATCTACATCACCTCCATTTTGCCGGTTTGAATTTATGATTCCTATCTTTCCAACTTCATCAGGATGAACACTTTCAAGTGTCTTTGTCAGCCACTTTGGGGGACCTTACTGAGATGGTCCAGGTTTCTCCGTTGATTGAGTTGGGACTGAATCAATATTGAGTCTCCCAATTCTATCAATTACATCACTTAAAGCATCATCCGTTGTTGGAGTTTCATGTGGGGGAGAGTGTTCTTCAGAAGAAGATTCCACATGTTGATCTAGTATAGGAATCCCCCCTTCAAGATGTGGAATCTGATTATCAAATTCTTGAAATGATTTTGATTTTGCGAATCTATCCAAGCGATCAATTTGCTGCTCAACAACATTGTCAGTTTTGGATGATTCAAGAAAAATTACATCTCTAGATACAACAAACTTTTTGTTTACTTCATCATAGAGGTGGTATGCTTTGGAGATGTTTGAGTACCCCAGGAAGATACACTTATGTCTTCTAGCACCAAGTTCGTTTCTATGTACCTTTGGTATCAAATCATAACAGGTGGAACCAAAGATCCTGAGATGTTTTACCAAAGGAACATGTCCATACCACATTTCATAAGGAGTCTTGTTTCTTATAGCATTAGATGGACATCTATTCTTTATATATGCAGCACATAGAACAACATCAGCCCAAAACATTATCTTTATATTCTTGAAAAAGAGCATGGATCGTACCATATTTAAGATTTTCCTATTCATTCTTTCAGCTACACCATTCTGTTGGGGATTATAAGGCACAGTTGTTTGATGTTTGATCCCATGTTGGCGAAGATAGCTTTCAAATTCATTTGATGTGTATTCTTTTCCATTATCATTCCAAATAGACCCAATATGAGATTGTGCATCATTTTCAATCCATTTATGAAAATTCTTGAATGTTTGAAAAGCATCAGATTTGTTCTTCAATAAATAAACCCAACACATTCTGGTGTAGTCATCAATAAATGTCATGATATATTTGTTTCCATTTGCAGAAGGAACAGGCATTGGACCACATAAATCTAAATGAATGAGTTCAAGTTTCCTATGTGCTCTTGAATGTGAATCATGAAAAGACTGTTTGTTATGCTTTCCTAGAATGCAAGCATCACATTGCTTAAGTTTCCTAGGAATTGTAGGCAAACCAGCAACACCATTTTTCTTCAACACGTGAAGACTGTCATAGTTTAAATGTCCAAATCTAGCATGCCATAATAAACATGATGGAAGTGTACCTTCCTCATGATGAGAATTGTATGAGAAATGTTGTGCATGAGCAGAGGTTCCTTGCAGTTTGAGAAGCCTTTCTTCTTCTATTCCCCTCATGACAAGTGAGTGGTAAGATGCTTTTCTTACCTCAAGCTTGCCATCAAACATATGAATGGAGTGACCTTGCTGGCGGATGTGGACCAAGGACAGCAAATTTCTCTTGAGCTGTGGGAGATATAGAACATGATCCAGAAGAAAGTCTGGAAGACCAAGCAGTTTAAGCCTGATTGTGCCAAGCCCTAATGGCTTGATTTTTGATTGATCTACAAAGTATACTGCTCCATCAACATTGTCAGTGAAATCTTCAAAAAAATCTTTTCTATGAGTCATGTGGTAGGTTGCTCCTGAATGAAGCAACCAATCATTTTTCCATGAAGCAAGTGAAGCATTAAACAAATCTTCATTTACTCCAATGTTACATTGTGCCTCAACATAGTGAGCGGATTCAGGTGCTTTACCTTTGTCTGTATCATCAGCTTTACCTTTCTGTTGGTTTCTTTTATGTTCAATTTTGTCCCATGGTAGCTTGCAGTGCAAATCTGCCTTTTTTTCTTGATAATGTCTGCCCCCCCACCTCTGAAATATCTTCCTCTTCCTCTTGAATGCATACTGTAACAAAAAAAATACTTCTGCTGATAGAAAAAATACTTCTGCCAATATACTGTAAAATTGTACTCAAAAGGGCATTCTCAAAAGATTTCAAATCCACAATGTGACCCATATAAATCCAACATTATATAAATCCACCTCACATAAACCTCATATAAGTTTCATATAAATCCACCATATAAATCTTATATAAATCCCCTATAAACTTCATATATAAAGACCATGGTCATGACCATGTAGGTCAACGCATTCTTTGAACTATAATTTATAGCAGTCAACCTCGGCAAATACTCCTGTGTAAAAGTTCTTTAACCCCTCGGAAAAATGGCACCAGAAATCAAATCGGACCCAACTGTAGGGACAGAAGTACAAAATCTCGGCCGAAAGTGAAAAATGTGCATAGAAATTTCACCCAATTTGCAGAGGCAAAAACACATACGTCAATTAGTTCGATGTAATATTTACAATTTGGAGAAAAATACAAAAGCGTAAGTGTGGAACGGATCTTTAAAGCCTGAAAAATTATCAGCTTTCATTTGATTGCATTCTTCAAGACTGGAGTATGGTGGAGAGGGTTCAGAAAACAACATATATATGAAGTGGATATGAAAACCGCGTATATATAACATAGTTTATGTAAAGCAGCATTTTAACAACTGTGGTGAAAATTATGGAAATATGGCCAAAGCAAAGCATGTATCCCATAAGAATTGGTTGAGCTAATCGACCATTCAATGGAAGTAGCTTCTCCTTTTAAGATTTAAAGAACAAGGGGAAAGTCCCTAATCCAATAAGTAAGATCAGTTAGCCTCTGTTCCTGCCTTAAACTTGAAACTGAACTGACTAAAGAAAGGTCCATTAACAATAACATAAGCACGCATAGCCATGTTGTCTCCCCAAATATTCACGCGCAGGAGCGGTAGAACATATGGAAGCTTTCGGGGCAAATGAGAACACTATATGCGTATTCACAAAACTGTGACTGTATTAATACCAAAAAACGCAGGTAATAACAGCAAATACCAAGATCCGTAGGTAGAATGGGCGGTGTATTTAACGCATATGCCAAAAAAGACAGCGTATAACTAAAACATATTCAACATATGTATACCAGTGTTCTTCAGAACGGAGCAGCATTCAAATCAGGAGCAGCGTATTCAATACAGGGTTACCATTCAACTCAGGAGCAGCATTCAAATTGAGAGCAACATATTCAATACAGGGTTACCATTCAACTTAGGAGCAGCATTCAAATCAAGAGCAACGTATTCAATATAGGGTTACCATTCAACTCAGGAGCAATGTTCATACATTCCTTCGGCATGTAGATAGACTGCAGAGCGCTCAGTGATTTAGGGCAGGCTGGCAGAGGTGTTTACCGTTATGTGAGAAAACGTTGTTAGTGCAGATGGAATATGGCAGAGGCAGCAGCGTTTATGGACAATCGCCTTCTGGCAGACAGAGAGCGTAGGTAAGGAATATGGCAGACAGACAGAGGAGTTACAAGGAGCATGAAAGCTAAAAAGGAGTTGGCTCTGATACCATGTCAAGCTAGGCAGTAACTCCACAAAACAAAAACTGATTCGTGTTTTTCATTCAATCAGGTAGGTCAGTTATATACATGAGGGAGAGACTATTCAGTTCATCTCCCGATGACTATTCACATTTCTCATTGATTTATTTACATATATTTACCCAATCACAAGGATTAGGTGTCAACATAAATATTCTAGAAAATTCCATAAAAGTTAAATATCTACCATTTAACTAATAATTATTGATAATTTAATTAAAATTTTAGAAATAAAATTTTATTGAAATAATAAAATATTAAATTCATATTTTTCAACACATAAGTATAAATAAATATCTAAAATTATTTTTTTAAAGACAAATGCCCATAAAATATTACTCCAAAAGCTATGATTTGGATTTAATATTTTTTTCATTTTTTTTATTTTAATAAATTAATATTATTTTAAAATAAATAAATAATGAAACCATTATATATATATATATATATATATATATATATATATATATATATATATATATATTATCTTTATTTATTTATTTATATTTTATTTTAGTTTATAGTTTTTCATTTACTATTTTATAAAATTAATTTTATATACATATAATTTAATTTTTTTGTTTTATATTATTATTATTTTTCTAAGTTTGAAATTAGACTAATTTTTCTTGTTTTATTATTGTTATTTTTTTCTAAGTTTGAAATTGGATTAATATTTCACTCTGATTGATCACCTCACATCAAAGGTGTTTTAAAAAACCACTGATCACCATCTATCCAAAGCCCCATACACTATATATATATATATAAAATTTTGTTGGCTCTAACTATAATTTATGTTTTGCTTTTATTTATAATTTATTTTATTCGTTCTCTTTCTTTTCTTTTCTTTTCTTTTTTTCTCTCTTTTCTTTTTTTTTAATCTTCTTCCAACTATAATTTAGATTTTGTTTTTATTTATAATTTGGTTTATTCGTCCCATTTCTAATTTTATTGTTATTTTACCAAATATGTTTATTTCTAATATTTTCCATTTTATTTCAAATTATAATATGTGTATTGTATGTATTTAGAATTTATTTTATCCACTCTTTAGTATCCTTTTCATAATATTATTATAAAAACTAATAATCTTCTTTTTATATTTCTTCAAACGTATTTATCAAATTGAAAATAATTATATTATAATTTCAATAGGTATAAACATATAAATATTCATTTTTATATTTTTTTTTATACTTTCTGAATTAATTTTGTTATTTTTTTGGGGTTACTTTGGGTAATTTCTAATTAATCAATTAATTATTTTATACATATAACAATATAATTTCAATAAGTATAAACATATAAATATTTATTTTTATATTTTTTTTATACTTTCTCAAGTAATTTTGTTATTTTTTTTTGTTACTTTGGCTACTTTCTAATTAACCAATTAATTATTTTATTCATATAACAATATAATTTCAATATGTATAAACATATAAACATTCATTTTTATTTTTTTTATACTTTTTGAAGTAATTTTGTTATTTTTTTTTGTTACTTTGAGTAATTTCTAATTAATTATTAATTATTTTATACGTATAACAATAATAATAAGCATAATTTTTTACATATGTTTCCTTCACCTAAATAAATAGATTATTGATTATAAAATATTAAAATAAAATAAAACAAGTTACTATAACATATCATTTTATTATTTTAGTGTTTTTTTATCATTTTAGTATTTTTTTATCATTTTAGTATTTTAATATTTTTTAAGTAGTTTTTAAGATTTTACCTGTGTGTCTCTGTTATATTTATGTCATCGGTTGATTTTATTATCCAGATTTATTTTCTGATGATGTTGATTTTATTATCCAAATTTATCCGAATGATAAACCTTAATAAAATTTCAAAATAAGTCGATCCTAAATCATTAATGTACTTTATTCTTAAAAATCTTTAATTAAAAAAAATTAATATATTTATAAATATCAAATCAATATATAATAAATTTTTGAGGAAAAAAATCTTCATAAATATCAAATATTTCTTTCATTTATTAAAACTATTTAATTCATTAATAACTGTAAAATAATGAAAAATCAATTTTTATATAAATATGGAGGAAGTGGTTAAAAACTAAAATCAATTTTCCAAACACAAAGCGAAGAAATATAATTTAATACGGGGTTTCCTCTTAAAACCCTAAAATCCATAAGCCTCTTGGACTGAATATCTGATTTAGTTAAAACCGCCTGTGCATATTGGAGAATGAGGCTGAATATCTGATCCAGAGACTTCCTTAAAATTGTAGTACTCATGTGCATCAAGCAGCTCTCCTCCTTTTGCCTTGGTAGATTTGTAACACCCCTTAACTGTAGATTTTATTTTAGTGTTCTTTTTCTTACTCTAGAAAAACTCGGTAAATGTTGGGCTTAGGTAAAATTTAAGTGAAACATTGTATATATAAATTTTTGGGTGAATTTATTGTTTTTAGAAAATGTCGGGAATTATAGAATTTTTAGAAAGAGACCATAAATGATAACTTTCTTTTGTGAAATAGTTATAGACAATTACTCCTTGTTTTCTCAAAAGAAAAGAAAAAGAAATTGTATCCAGTGTGTTGCTAGAGGAAAGACGAGAATTGGAAAACTTGGAAAAGTTTATTAACTAATTCTGCAAACAAAAATCGCTCGGGGGAGTATTGGATGTAATAGCCATACTTAGGGCTCGGGGGGAGTATTGGACGTAATAGCGAGTATGGGGGAGTATTGGATGTAATAGCCATACTTAGGGCTCGGGGGGAGTATTGGACGTAATAGCCATACTTAGGGTTGGGTAGAGAGGTCCTTTTCTGGAAGAAATTTTCCAGATTGTTACTATGGTAAGTATATTTTCTTAAGAAGAATTTACCTTTTGTTTTTGTCAATAGTTTGGTATATCCCTTTATAGTTGAATAGTAATGGAATGAAAACTGTGTTTCTGGTTAATATAAGCTTCTCTGAAATGATTGTTGATTAAAGTATAATGTGTGTTACTGGATAGTATTGTAGATAACAATGAAATAAACTATGATAATAAGGCTTAATATAAGCTTCTCTGAAATGATTGTTGATTAAAGTATAATGTGTGTTACTGGATAGTATTGTAGATAACAATGAAATAAACTATGATAATAAGGCTTGTTAATTGAATAGCAACGGAAGGAAGATTGTGTTTTTGGTTAATATAAGGTTGCGTGAAATGATTGTTGATTAAAGTATAATGTGTGTTACTAGATAGTATTGTAGATAACAATGAACTAAGCTATGATAATAAGGCTTGCTAGAGGATAGAATTAAATAGTGCATAAACGACTTGGTAGTGCGAGCTGGGATTCTTCACTTTAAGAGCATAGGGTTGGAGATGTAAGAGCACTTAGTGGCAATAGAATTAAATAGTGCATAAATGTCACATACCCCGGTAACCTCGCATGTAAAAGTAGGGAGTTAGAATTTTTTTTACAAATTACCACAAGTAAATATCCAATTCACAACTCCACAAATCATCATTACCATTAGATATAATATTCATTAGTACATCAAGTAAATTTCCATCAAAACAGTAAGTTGCATAACCATTGCATAACCTTTAACCCCACTGTGGTAGTGTAATGACATAAACTGTCTCATGAATCCCTGCATCCATTTCTTGATATCCTTAACCATATTAAATAATCATGTAATAGGACATTATGGTTGTCACATCAAATAAAGAACCATCAACATCAAGGACTCATCATTATCAAATGGACACAAAAGGCAATCACACCATTTGAACACCACTTTACGCTCGAAACCCCGTAGGGTGAAAACCAGCAAACGTTTAATCTTATTATTAAACGCTCGTGAGGGATTTCACCCCTCACTCAATGGCTTATAAGGGATTCCATCCCTTAACCATTGTTATAAAATCATTACAATAAGTTATCATTATGTTATCACATAACTAGCTAAAAGCTAATACAATTTCCATGTAATCTTTCACTTACATACCGCCACATACAATATTCCTTGTGGCATGATTGTTCTAGCAATGTATGTTCCTGCAACTCGAACTCATCTGCATGGACCCTTGATCCTCTTTCTACCACAACCTTAAACATCACTTTTCGTTGGCACCAACCGCCATCGTTTCCTGTCAATGCTGTTGGCAACAAGCTTGAGCAACAAGATTAGATACCATATTAAAGAATCAATAAACAATGTCTGAAAGAGATTCTTTAGCATCCACCCATATGCGTAAGCAAACATGTCTTACTATTTAACTAGCATATATACCCAAATAATACTGTTTGACCTCCACAATGTTTACTAATGCATAACTCTCTTTAAGAGTTCTAACTCATTAGCTCATGTAAAACTGAGAAAAGAATCAAAACCAGATTCCTATTTTCCAAGATAAATCTTCGTAAATAGCAGCAAAAGAGTGAATAAACATGGTCGTTCTTGTATATTAAACTGCATTCTAAAACCAAGTCGGAAATTAATACTCGTACACGAGTATTCCCATGGTCTTGCAAACAGAACTATAACAACATAAATACATGAATAGCTTCATGCATGTAATACATATTCAAAACATCGAACGTTAACTAGATTCTTAAAGCATTTAACACAAGATTCACATGTAATTTTCTAGAAGAAAAACTACATATACTTAGCTTTTATGTCCACACATTTATTCCACGTTCTTCAAGAACTGGTCGCCATAGCGCATGCTGAGGTCCTGCAAAGACCCATAATCAAGAATCTGGTTAATAGAGGCACATTGCCACATGCAAGGGCTGGTTGACTGCTATGTCGATTGCAAGATCCTTATAATCCAGGCTTTAACCTCGGCCTCGGGAATAACACTTTCTCCCTTACTCTCAACAAACTTAATGACACAATAGAGATTGGAAGGCGGAACTCCAAAACCAGACTATGTCTTCAATAAGAAACCTCTAAAACCACGCATAGAGCCTCACGACATTGGGGCATCCACAAAGTCTCTGCAGCGCCTCAATCTCTATTCGAGTGCTATGATGGTCATGCTACTGTTAGACCGTCCTCCTTTCTCCATTCGTTTTCTCCTTTTGTTCCGAATACCAAGAATCAGTTCTCGATGTCCAGAGAGCTACAGCTTGACCTTAATTTTACAAGAAACTATCAATAAGTTCGGGTTACCATTGGAGAACGAGTCTAAGGGCTGTCAAAAGAAGAGCCACATATCTCCACATCAAGGAAATAGTGCTGCTATCTGAGAAATATGAAAGGCCCCAAGCTGGATGAAAACGAAATCCAAAATCCAAACAGGGCATTAGAGCCGAGTGATCAAGTTTTGGGAGCGGAGAAAACGGAGCTGAATAAACTAACTCCAGAAAAGAGCAAAGAGACACACCACTCCTGATGCTTTGCAGAGATCCAGGTTAAAATTCGAATCCAAGAATCAGTTCTGAATCCAAGAATCCGTTCCGAATACTAACTGTTAACTATTCATAACTGTTAATTTACGTTGAGTTACTACGGACCCTCAGTTACAACCAACCCGTAAATGTTTCATAACGGTTTATTATGATGAGTTATTACGGTAGGGATGTTACATACTCCCCCCCTTAACAGGAACACCGTCCTCGGTGTTCATCTTTCATTGAGAACTTGAGATTTTACTCATGGTATTACCATCCAAACCACACAAAATAGTAATGATATAATCATAAGAAAGATCATTAGTTATAAGCATCAATAGTCATAAGCTTTCCTAATTGCCACCACTTGGCCCTTATTCAAATTCAAAACCAAACTCTATATCAACTTACCATTACTTACCATCTATTCTTGAAAATCATGAATTCTTTCATGTAAGCATTTTAATAGTGGTTGGACAACTCTTCATCCCTCCATGGTAAGTAATTCCTGTAATATATGACTAACAAATTCAATCGCATTAGTCACTATATTTTGATTTCAATGAAATACTTTTGACTAGCAATCAATTGTGCAATGTTAGATGATTTCTAAATCACATTACTTTTACAAGTACTTAAAGAGCACTAATACTAATCATCAAATGATAAATCATTGTTCCACGTGCATACTGAACGAATTCTCACTAAAGACATCCGCAAAGTACTTCTAGAAGTACCAAAAGAGCACCTAGCTCTCTAATCATCAAACAGTCAATCACTGCATCATTTGAAAATGGTCTTAGCCCCTACTAAGACGTTTACAAGATTAATAATATGATAAAGGAATTAAAATTTCCAATAACTCTTTATTGCGTACTAAATTCATTTCCTGTTAAACGTGCATAACATATTTTACACAACTATATATAGAATTCATCTTTAACATATCATATAGCTGGTTCGTCAATTTCTTTAGCTATAAGAACCATAAAGGCTAAAGAATTTCCCAACCCATGGGAACTGGTTTCTACAACCCGATTGAGTCATTTTCACATTTAGACAGTTTCTTTGATAGAGACCTTACCAGGTCTAACATGGAATTCCACTGGCCAACCAGCTCAAGAATTCCAGGGAGAGGAAATCCGGGCAGACAAGTACCATCAACCCCTCCGGGCAGGTAGCTGCCATCAACCCAACTCCGGGCAGACAAGTACCATCAACCCCTCCGGGCAGGTAATTGCCATCAACCCAAGGCATTCCAGCCTTTCAAAATCCGGGGAGACAAGTACCATCAGCCCCTCCGGGCAGGTAACTGCCATCAACCCAAGGCATTCTAGCCTTTCAAATCTATCTGCAACTGTCTGGCATGTTAAATTTCTCTGTTATCAATCTTTCCCAAAGTAATTTACATAATGAACCATATAATCATTATCATTAACAAATAAACATGCATGTACACCATGCATTTACACTTATCCCTCATCATGGGTCCATAACATCTAGATTGATGGGAAACATATCCATCATACATGTTGTATGCATGCAAATTTTCCAAATAACATAATTCATGCATATCATATAACATCATTCTTTCTCATTTATGATTGCAATTCACATTGCAGCAATTTACGTGATGAGTTTTCTTGTTGCCATTAAGCTACCACTACTTAATCCCATCAGCAACGTTAGTTATAAATATGCATCAGTTAACACATATTCAATTTCCAAGAATTTTCATGCATACAATATTGTCATGTATAAAAGCATATGCAAATATTCATTAATGTATAAATGTCAACAACAATTGAGTTAATAATCTAAACATTTCCAATTTTGCCATAGTCTGTTGTCTTACTTCAAATCGTCATTAATGGAGTATTGTCCTACGTTCACTATGGCTAGCTTTGGTCATGCATCGTTAATATAATTAAACATAATCTCTCTAACATACAAAGAACATAACTCCATCTCACAATGACTAATCTTTGTGCATACCATTGCTTATCGTATAAGCCCTTCTTTAATGTATGCAACACTTATTCCCTTCACTAGAAGACTACCATCATTTCATACAACAAACCACATACCTCTTTCTTAAAGGAAGTCATTCTAATCCTCATTTCTCTATCTTCCTATGTGAGGGTTTCTCAAGATTCCCTTTCAAGAAATTATTAAAGACATCTATCTTTACGCATAAAAATCAAGATACAAAAACAAGGTTTACTTATCCTTTATGCATCAAAATCAAGCAATCAACACAGCTCATCCAACAAGACAATCTCTCCAAGAGATTATTATTTTCAAGAAAGCTAACATGACCACTTTCTCTAAGTACACACAGACTCATACTACCCTTATGTGCATGCAACATGTGTTTTCTCCTACACAATTATTTTTACTTCAATGCACATAGTCTTTTCATGAAACAAGAATGGATTTTCAATATAGTATGAACACTATTCTCATGTCTTTTAAAGAAAGAACCTCTATTTTGTTTCCAAGAGAACCCTCATAGAATCCTTCATCTTCATGCTTGAAATATGCACTTTTTTTTCAAAAAGAAACTATAGAAATGAATGTCTATGTGCCTGGAAGCACATCATTAGCTAATTCTATCATGCATGTAATGCATAATCATTTCACTAGAACTTAGAAACTAACTAGAATCATAATGCAATTAGCATATATATATTTTCCAAGAAACTTTTATCAAATAAAAATACATATTTGAAGTCAAGAAAACTTGGCCACCTTTCATGCTATGTCTTCAAGACGTTTATATGCCTCATCTTCTTTTCTCAAGAAGATACTTTGGCTATATTTAGCGAGGATTTTATTCCAAGAAAAAATGACAAGAGACAAGCATTTCTCACACAAAACTCACATGCAGTCTTTTTAGGAGGAACTGCCTATTTTCTTTACTAAGAAAACATATAAAATAACCAATCTTTTACTGCAAGCATTATCATATTTTCTCTACCAAGAAAACATATAAACAATCAATCTTTACTGTAGAAATCATCCCCATGATATTTCCAATTGTTTAGTAAAACACAACTGATTATTCTCTATAAAGAGTAGAGTTGCTTATCTTTTCCTTGGTTCAACATGCATAACTAACAAATTAAACCACCCTTACCGGAAGCAATTGCTCTACTTATGCAATTAGAAGCATGATCTCCTAAGTGTCACACATGCACCAGAGTTACCACTTGATACTAGATGCAACAACTGTCATAACAGTACCATGTGTCCATTTCAGAATAATGACTTCAAGGAGACATTACGAAAATCATTAACATCAACACACTATAGTTATCATTTTCCAACTCCTTAAGCATGGTCAAGGGAATACTCACATGCACATCGAGTGCTATCTGGTCATCACCAGACTTAGTGATTCTTTTCCCTTCTCCTTGCTTCCTTTTTCCTTTGAAAGCATTTATAGTTGGGGAAGGTAGTTAGAGTTTACTGACAACTGTATTAACACAAGTAGTCTATTTATGAATAATTATCATATATAATTCTACCATGAATGGGTCCTAGAAATGTTACTCACTGAACATGCCTCTACAATTAACTTCACACTGGAATGCAACATGCATAAGAAATCCATCATTCCCATAGTAGAGATAAATTCAACCATCATTAAATCGAGGCTCCAATGGTTTTTATCTCCCAACAAGTAATGATTAACATAAACACATACCATGCTAATGGATTTCAATTAATTAGAGGGTAACATCATTAAATCTATTAAGACATAAGAATATACTATTCATCATGCATTCTTATGGTGAATAAAATTAAGAACTCTTCTCATAAACAACCGGAACTATAGCACAGAGAGAGTAAGAATCTTTATACATTCCATGCATGTGACATCAGTCAAACTTCACTTGTTTACGAATTGTAATAATCTTAAATCCAATTCAATTAATGCACATACGTTATATTGGTTAGTCTTACAACACTAACCAACCTCAACTACCAGTCATTTTCATGCATTCATGACAAGACTTAGTAAAAAAATTAGTTATTATAGTCAAATCTCATTGCTTGACTCATGGTTTATTTCCAAGTCTAAAGGGGTTCTTACAATGTCTTTTTAAAACACTATACCATCAAACCAAGGAAAACCCCACATTTTATATTCATGCATTGGCTCATTAAGTTTTGTTCATTGTAACTTCAATCTTTTTCACTGAATGCATCTTTGTTATTGCCATATTTGCAAATCACAAGTGGGTAGTTGATTGTCACTTCCCTCAATGAGTGTTCAATATTGTTCTTATGTGTAATGAGTGTTCAATATTGTTCGTAAGTGCGACAAAAGTTTCATTGTCTTTTTTCCTCATCAGGAATCCAATGTTATGAATGTAGTCATGCAGTAACTTTATTACTGACTACTCAAAGCAGTTTAAACACGAATCATACTTATCATGTTGAAAGTAGTGTACTACGTAAATAAATACGTGAATGGTTAAACTCATACCTGAGTTAGTGCCTACTGACGGTGTACCTCAATTTCCTTTCCACTTACTAATTCCCAAAGGTGCCAGTGCTGCAACCTTTAGCTCTGATACCACTTGTCACATACCCTGGTAACCTCGCATGTAAAAGTAGGGAGTTAGAATTTTTTTTACAAATTACCACAAGTAAATAACCAATTCACAACTCCACAAATCATCATTACCATTAGATATAATATTCATTAGTACATCAAGTAAATTTCCATCAAGACAGTAAGTTGCATAACCATTGCATAACCTTTAACCCCACTGTGGTAGTGTAATGACATAAACTGTCTCATGAATCCCTGCATCCATTTCTTGATATCCTTAACCATATTAAATAATCATGTAATAGGACATTATGGTTGTCACATCAAATAAAGAACCATCAACATCAAGGACTCATCATTATCAAATGGACACAAAAGGCAATCACACCATTTGAACACCAATTTACCCTGGAAACCCCGTAGGGTGAAAACCAGCAAACGTTTAATCTTATTATTAAACGCTCGTGAGGGATTTCACCCCTCACTCAATGGCTTATAAGGGATTCCATCCCTTAACCATTGTTATAAAATCATTACAATAAGTTATCATTATGTTAACACATAACTAGCTAAAAGCTAATACAATTTCCATGTAATCTTTCACTTACATACCGCCACATACAATATTCCTTGTGGCATGATTGTTCTAGCAATGTATGTTCCTGCAACTCGAACTCATCTGCATGGACCCTTGATCCTCTTCCTGCCACAACCTTAAACATCACTTTTCGTTGGCACCAACCGCCATCGTTTCCTGTCAATGTTGTTGGCAACAAGCTTGAGCAACAAGATTAGATACCATATTAAAGAATCAATAGACAATGTCTGAAAGAGATTCTTTAGCATCCACCCATATGCATAAGCAAGCATGTCTTACTATTTAACTAGCATATATACCCAAATAATACTGTTTGACCTCCACAATGTTTACTAATGCATAACTCTCTTTAAGAGTTCTAACTCATTAGCTCATGTAAAACCGAGAAAAGAATCAAAACCAGATTCCTATTTTCCAAGATAAATCTTCGTAAATAGAAGCAAAAGAGTGAATAAACATGGTCGTTCTTGTATATTAAACTGCATTCTAAAACCAAGTCGGAAATTAATACTCATACACGAGTATTCCCATGGTCTTGCAAACAGATCTATAACAACATAAATACATGAATAGCTTCATGCATGTAATAGATATTCAAAACATCAAAGGTTAACTAGATTCTTAAAGCATTTAACACAAGATTCACATGTAATTTTCTAGAAGAAAAACTACATATACTTAGCTTTTATGTCCACACATTTATTCCACGTTCTTTAGGAACTGGTTGCCATAGCGCATGCTGAGGTCCTGCGAAGACCCATAATCAAGAATCTGGTTAATAGAGGCGCATTGCCACATGCAAGGGCTGGTTGACTGCTATGCCAATTGCAAGATCCTTATAATCCAGGCTTTAACCTCGGCCTCGGGAAAACACTTTCTCCCTTACTCTCAGCAAACTTAATGACACAATAGAGATTGGAAGGCGGAACTCCAAAACCAGACTATGTCTTCAATAAGCAACCTCTAAAACCACGCATAGAGCCTCACGACATTGGGGCATCCACAAAGTCTCTGCAGTGCCTCAATCTCTATTTGAGAGCTACGATGGTCATGCTACTATTAGACCGTCCTCCTTTCTCCATTCGTTTTCTCCTTTTGTTCTGAATACCAAGAATCAGTTTTCGATGTCCAGAGAGCTACAGCTTGACCTTAATTTTACAGGAAACTATCAATAAGTTCGGGTTACCATTGGAGAACGGGTCTAAGGGCTGTCAAAAGAAGAGCCACGTATCTCCACATCAAGGAAACAGTGCTGCTATCTGAGAAATATGAAAGGCCCCAAGCTGGATGAAAACGAAATCCGAAATCCAAACAGGGCATTAGAGCCGAGTGATCAAGTTTCGGGAGCGGAGAAAACGGAGCTAAATAAACTAACTCCAGAAAAGAGCAAAGAGACACACCACTCCCGATCCTTTGCAGAGATCCAGGTTAAAATCCGAATCCAAGAATCAGTTCCGAATCCAAGAATCCGTTCCGAATACTAACTGTTAACTATTCATAACTGTTAATTTACGTTGAGTTACTATGGACCCTCAGTTACAACCAACCCGTAAATGTTTCATAACGGTTTATTATGACGAGTTATTACGGTAGGGATGTTACAATAAACCTGGGATTATTTACTTTAAGAGCATAGGGTTCGAGATGTAAGAGCACTTAGTGGCAATAGAATTAAATAGTGCATAAACGAGCGATCCAGGATTCTTTACTTTAAGAGCATAGGGTTCGAGATGTAAGAGCACTTAGTGGAAAACCTGAACCAGCAAGACCCTATATGGATTTATTGAGGATGGTATGTATGCATACCAATGTGTAAGTAGCAGGTAAGGTAATCCCATTCATACAATGAAAATATTGGGAAGGAAAACTTGTAAGGTGCTAGGAAACCATATGGGAAGAGAATGTTAACTAATCACAGGTAGTTAGTTGGAAACGTTGTGAGATAATGAAGAAAAATAAATTTGAAGAAAGAAAATACAAAAAAGTAGCAAATTGTAACATGCATGATAATTCTCGGTCCCAAGAAATATTTTAGACTCTCAAACGAGATTTTATCTGTGTAATTGATTTCTTTCCCAAATATGTAGCCAAGAGTCCTGTAACTATCGGTTTAGTTCTAGTCAACCGACAGGCAGGGAAAATTTTAAGGATTGAAAATTGTTTTAAAGTTTAGAAACCTTCGCGAATCTTATTAATCCCTAATATGAAAATTGTAAAAGGTTTGGTGTTAATTTTATAAAAAATTCAAATTTCTAATGATTTCATATAGCCTTTATAAATTTTTGGTGATAGTCTCTATAAAGTTTTGGCAATTTTTAAATATAAAATTTGGGCGAATCGATTTTCGAAAAATGGAAATTGGAGAATCTTTTTTTTGGAAAATTCATGGGAAATTAGCCCATCTGCGAATATTAGCCCCTAAAATTTTCCATGTCGGCGGGGGATCAGTCAACTTGAACCAATATGAAGTTCCAATAAGCCTCTTCAACAATTCAAAGCAAGACAAGAAACTATTGTCGAACCGAATAGGTCGCATGAATAACTTAATAAACCTATATTACATTGAATAAGAGGTCCATAAACAATATTCATGAATAGTATATAAATAGTCACATAAACCCAGATTTTATTCACAAATATCATTTGGAAAATTTAACACTGACAAGTGCACATCCACATATAACTATATAAGTTGTGAAAACACTTAAAAGAGGTGAATATGCATTCTTAAGTATCATTCAACAAGAAACATATAGTCTTTGTTCCACCATGAGTAGGATATCAAAACAAGAGAGATTAACAGTTTTAAATACACTTTTGATTCTAAAGAAGGAAATAAGTCATTCAGTGCAAGCTAAAACATTATACAATTGAGGGTTTCAAACCTTGGTCACTCGTCAATTCTTCATTTCTAAAAAAATAGATTTTTCTTCATTGAAACTAGTAATTAACCTAGCTATTACCGACCTAAGAGACGAGTTTTAAACTATATTTTTATAAACTGGAACTAACCTAGAAATCACCTGTTAAAGGAAACCTAGAATTAGTAGAAATCCTGGAAGAATGAGAGGCAATGGGTTGAGAAATAACTCCTCGGCAGGGTCGATGGGTAATACCTGGAAAGGTAAACAAAGTCTAGGTTAGCAAAAAAGAAAAACAAATTAAACATAAACCCATGTTCAATAGCATAAATTCAGCAAATCATAAACTTGTTAGAATGACAACTCACCTGAAACCACAATGCGTAGCAAGCAAAGGCATGTCGCAACCTGTAAAATAAGGTTCGTGAGAAACCACAGTTTTAAATGGAGGAGAAAAATAAACCCTCAAGTACCAGGTAGCCACTAAGAAGTACCTGAAGAATTTGGTACCTTGACCATATGACACCAGCCACTACAAGTTGTAGAGAAAATAAGAAAACCCTGGGAATGAATACAAAAATTAAACAAGTTAACTTGTTAGGGAAGTCTGTGGAAAAACTAACTATTAAAGAAACATGATGAAAACCTCACCTGCAACATCAATCCATCATGTAAACTATAGAATGAATCGTGAAGTTGAAGAGCCCTTACTCACAGAGGTCTTGTTGCAAATGACTGAGCCAGATGCAAAGGGTAGGGAAAATCCATTACCTTAACCTCTCCCTTGAGTTTCCCACCATTGGATGGAATAATGACCAGATCAATGGACTAATTGTGACTAACTAGCCTTGCGGCCCCATCAAAGGTACGTTCACTGAGGTGATAGCCAGGAGAAGGTTCTCGACTCCCATTAATTACCACGTGGTATAGATGAATAATGTGTAATGAATTCACAGTAACAAGTGTAACAAGCAAGGTTCACAAGTGTTGATGCCTTGTACATAAGTTATATATATATATATATATATATATATATATATATATATATATATATATATCCACCAAGGGTCAAATAATTCATAAGTACCGACAGGTGAGAAAGGGTTACAAGAGCCCATTCAAACATTACTCTCAAACCAATACCTGAATTTTCATGGTGATATCATTGATTGATTAAAATAATTTTATTAAAATACTTTTGATTACATTTGTTGACCAAGAAACATTGGTAATGTTTCATGCTTAACTGAGGATATAAAAAAAAAATACCTTCGCTCAATAGATGTGACAAGTGGTAGCAAAGCTTGGGTTTCAACACTGTGGCTTGTTGGGAAAATATGGTAATAAAAAATGTGTTGGTCATGCATAGATAGGATTGAGAAGAGGAGAGGACAGGACACACACTGCCAGCTACACCAAACATTGAAGTTGGACCTATGTCGATTACTGAAACCAATCCTGGAATGTGGGTTCATCTGGGTGAAGAATCGCGTAACACAAATGCAATGTTACTAGAGATTGTCCAAGAGTTAAGGATGGATATGGCTAATATTAGGGAAAATAATGAACTGAAATAATCATGAAGATCCTTTCAAATAGACAAAATCACAGAAATCCTAATCCAAGCTCCGAATGTGAGCACAACACTAAGATGCACCAGCCTGGAGACAATTACAGAGAGTCAGAGGGAGGACAGAATGATAATGTAGAAGAATCAAAAAATGTCACTAATCAATGAAAAGTTAAGAAATAGAAAATTGAGTTAGAAGGGGAATTTAAAAATATCAAACCGCCAACATTTGACGGTGAAAATGAGGAAGTTGTGGAAACTTGTTTAATTAATATGGGTAAATATTTTCAAATTTATGAATATGATGATAATCTACAAGCCAGGTTGGCCATCTATTAATTGCAATGAAAGGACACCCTATTATGGGAGGAAGTGAATATTGTTTGGAATATTAATGAGCAGGAAGTAACTTGAGATAAATTTCAAAAACATTTTAAAAAGAAATATTTGGCAGAGTGATTTTATGACAAAAAGGAAAAATAATTTCATGATTTGAGGCTAGGACATTTATCTATGGATGAATTTATAACAAATTTCACTTCACTACTAAGGTATGTTCCCTATATTTGGGAAGAAAAGGCCAAGGTACATCATATTATTAGTAATTTACCAGGATTTATGAAGGAGCGATTGGAATTTGATAACCCTAAAACAATGGATGAGGTAATCCGACAAACACAAATTTGTTACTAGCAAACAAAACAAAAAAGAGAAGGTGGTAGAAATGGGCTTGTTAATAAGGGGCAAAGAAACTTCCGGTATAGCAAGAATAATAAGGTGGGTAGTCATAAGAATTTGTATAAAATTCAATAGACCAAGCTCCCTGGAAGGAACAAAATTTCTGTGTTCAAGGTGAATCTAAGCCAATGGAGACCTTCAACAAACTAGAGATTAGTCAAAATCAGAAACCTCCTTTACAGTGTTGGGGTTGTGAAGAACCCCATTATTATAAGAACTATCATCATCGAGGTTGAACAGAACAAGTTGCTAATGTCCAGGAAGCCTTCAGAATTAGTGAAGTGGCAAAAAGCATACCAAGAATCAATGTTTCCCTAGAGGATAATCAGACAGAATACCAACCTACTATGATAGAATTTGAAGGTAAGATATTCAATCATGTTGTGTCTTTTTTAATATATCTCAGGGCTATTTTGAGTTATATTAACCCCAAATTAGCATAAAATTGTCATTTACAATCCAATAAATTTAAAAAACCCTAGATGGTACAGTTGGATACTAGAGCCAAGAGAAGAGTCACTGTCAAAGTAGAAAATTCCCCTATTGAAATTGCAGGGCAGCAAGTTAGAGCAAATTTAAACACATTGCCTTTAGGATCTTATTATATCCTAATTGGAATGGATTGGTTAGAAGCCCATTGGAATTTAGTAAATTATAAGGAAAAAACCATTAACTTCCTCACTAAAGAGGGAAGTAGGCAGGAAATTAAAGGAATAAAGAGGCCTATTAAGCTCAGACATATTACAGTATCACAATTAGGCAAGTGCATCAGGAAGGGGTGCCAAATATATGTATTATAGGTAGGATATGCTAACTCTTAGGATAAAACAGCTGCATTAGAATATATTCTGATCATGAAAGAGTTTGTTGGTGTATTCCCCAAAGAGATATTGCAATTTCCTCCTAAGTAGGACATTGATTTTACTATAGAGTTAGTCCCTGGAGCTACCCAATGTCTAAATCCCCCTATCATATGAGTGTACGTAATTTAACTGCACTAAAAATGCAGCTACAAGAATTATTGGATAAAGGATACATTCGTCTTTGTGTATCCCCTTGTGGAGCTCCAGTGTTGTTTGTCAAAAATAAATATGCTACACTACGTCACATTGATTACTGGTAGTTAAATAAATTAACTATTAGAAATAAATACCCAGTGATGAGAATCGAAGACTTGTTTAATCAAGTCAAGGGTGCTACAGTCTTTTCTAAAATTGACTTGTGATCGGTATATCATCAAATAAGAATAACGGAGGAATATATCTATAGAACATACTTTAGGACACGGTAAGGGCATTATGAGTTTGTTATGTTACCTTTCGGTCTCACGAATGCCCCTACAACCTTCATGAGCTTAATGAATGGAATCTTTCGTTCATATTTAGACAAGTTTGTTTTGATTTTTATGGATGATATTCTTATTTATTTGAAAATTATGGAGGAACATAAGGAGCATTTACAGATAGTGCTGCAAACTTTGTGGGAACACCAATTGTATACTAAGTATAGAAAGTGTGATTTCTATAAGGACCAGACTCAATATTTAGGCCATGTGATATCATTGCAAGGAATAGCAGTGGATCCTAAGAAAATCAGAAATGTTATGGAATGGCCTATCCCAAAGAACGTAGAAAATATTTAATCCTTTGTGGGCTTAGCAAGGTACTATCGTCAGTTTACAAGGGGTTTTCCAAAATTTCCTATCCAATAACCTCCCTGCAAAAGAAAGGAAAAAAGTTTTAAATGGACAGCAGAATGTTAGCAAAGTTTTGAACAATTAAAACACCTCCTAACCACCCCCCTGGTATTAATAATTGCAGACCCTGAAAAATAATTTTTGGTTTACACCGATGCATGCCAGAAAGGTGTAGGAGGAGTTTTGATGTAGGAGGGGAGGGTGGTCGCCTATAAATCCTATAAATTGATAGAACGTGAGCATAGGTACTCTAATTAATATTTGGAGCTGACAATTATAATTCATGTGTTAAAAGTATGGAGGCATTACCTACTAGGAAAAAATTTGTGTTAATGACTAATCTTAATAGCCTTACTAGCTCCTTTAAGCAATTGAAGCGTAATGCTCGTCAAGCTAGATGGACTCGATTTTTAATTTTGAAATCAAACATTTAAAAGGTAAGGAAAATTGAGTAGTTGATGCCTTAAGATGAAAATTGCATTATGTATATGAAGTTTCTTACAGTCAAGTAGAATTTAAATTTCTTGAGAAAATTAAGGCAGTTGCAAAGAAGGACCCAAAATATGAATTTATATGGCAACAAACTAAAGAAGCAGTCAGATCTAGGAAATAGTATGATTATGGTATAAATGGAGATAATTTAATAACCTTTAAAGGTAGAGTATATGTCCCAAACCAACTGGTTGTTAGATAAATAATATTAGATGGGTTCCATAGAAGTCCTTATGTCGTCCACCTAGGATATCAAAAAATGTTTTCAGCAATATAGAAAGATTACTTTTGGCCTAGGATATGGAAGGATATCATGCAATATTTGGCCAAATTCTTGGAATTTCAGCAATTCAAAGTTGAACACCAACATCCAACATAATTACTTCCTTTGTTACCAATACCTGGATGGAAATGGGATACCATTACATTAGATTTTATCATGGGCTTACCCAAATCTAAGAAACAAAATGACTACATTATGGTCGTTGTGGATAAGTTGAGTAAGGTGGCTCATTTCATTCTCGTACAATCTACATATAAAACAGTCCAAATTGCTGACATTTTTATGAAAGAAATTTTTCGAATGCATGGAATTCTTAAAGTGGTCATCTCTGATAGGAACGTGAAATTCACTTCTGCGTTTTGGAAAGCTCTGTTCAATGGACTTGGAATGCAGATCTAGTTTAGCACCACATATCACCCACAAACTGATGGGAAAACTGAGTGGGTAAATCAGGTACTAAAAGATATGTTGAGAATGTATGCTATACAACAACCAGTCAAGTGGGAAAAATATCTCCACCTGGTCAAGTTTTCATACAATAATAGCTATCATGAGTTGCTAAAAATGAACCCTTCTAAGGTTTTATATGGAATAAAATGTAGGACACCTACCAGTTGGATCAATCCAGAAGATAAACTGATTCAAATACCCGATATGCCGGCTAAAATGGAATAGACAGTAAGGAAAGTTCGTTGAAATCTTAAGGTTGCTCAAGATAGGCAGAAAGCTTATGTTGACAAAAAGAAACTTATAGAGAATTTTGAGTAGGAGATAATATCTACATATGGGTTAAACCAAGGAAAAGCACATATATATGGGGTGGTTGTGCAAAAATATCCCCTCAATATTGTGTCCCATTCCAAATTTTAGCGTGGATTGGGCCTGTATCCTGACAGCTGACACTACCGAGTCATATACAAGTTCATAATGTATTTCATGTTTCATTATTAAATAAATATGTGTATGATCCTAAACATATTATTTATTGGCAGGAGGTGCAGGTAATTTGTTCATGCTTTTGTAAAAAAATAATATAATAATACATGCACATGTATGTGTATCAGAGTGGTAACGAACAGTTTGGTTGATGATAGTTTTATGACTCTGGACAGGTTTAACCGAATGACAAATTTCTGGTAGAGCCCCTACTTATACTCTATCAGAGATAAATAATGCTATAGAAGCGAGCTATCACCCAAGTTAAAGTGCAGTGGAAACACTTTAGCCCAGAAAAAGGCCACCTGGGAGGATGAAGGCTTCATGCGAGAAATGTACCCTGATCTGTTCCATGCGCAAGAATAAACATCGAGGACGGTGTTCATCTAAGGGGGGAGGTTGTAACACCCCCAGTTACTGTGGATTTTACTTTAATGTTCTTTTTTTTACTATGTAAAAGCTCATTAAATGTTGGGCTAAGGTAAAATCCAAGTGAAACATTATACTATATAAATTTTTAGGTTAATTTCTTTTTTTAGAAAATGTTGACAATCATGGAATTCACTGAAAGAGACCTCAAACGATAACTTTATTTTGTGAGACGGTTATAAATAGTTACTCCATGTTCTCTAAAAAAATGTATCTAGTTGTTGCTGGAGGAGAGGAATATTGGAAAAGAAGAACAGTTGAGAAGGGTTGGGCAAGACGTTGGCGATAGGCATTCATGAGTTGAACTGTGAGATAGTGGAAGCCTTGATTAGACCTGTGAGTCTGAAGAGGAATCTGGATGGACTATGGTCTTGATGCTAGAAGAACGAGAGTACCAAACCAGTGTCTATTAATTGGGTCTGCAAATAGAAAGGGCTCGAGGGAGAGTATTGGGCGTAATAGTCATAGTCAAGGTTAGGTGGAGAGATCGCTTTTCAGGAAGAAATTTTCCAGACTGCCAGAGTACTAAGACAAGTATACTTTCTTAAGAATAAATTACCTTTTGTTGTTGTAAATGGTTTGGTATATTCCTCTACAGTTGAATAGTAATGGAAGGAAGATTGTGTTTCGGGTTAATATAAGGTTGTGTGAAATGACTGTTGATTAAAGTATAATGTGTGTTACTAGATAGTATTATAGATAATAGTGAAATCGTTTATGATAATATGGCTTGCCAGAGGATAGAATTATATAGTGCATAAAATATTGGGTAGTGCGAGTCGGGATTATTTACTTTAAGAAGAAAAGGTTAGAGACGTAAGAGCATTTAATGGAAAACTTGAACCAATAAGACCTTATATGGATTTATTGACGATGGTATGTATGCCTAGCCAACCTTTATGTCACAGGTAAGGTAATCCCATTCATACAATGGAAATATTAGAAAGGAAAACTCATAAGGTGCTAGGAAAAACCATATGGGAAGAGAATGGTAACTAACTGCTAGTAATTAGTTGGAAACACTTTGAGATAATGAAGAAAAATAAACTTGAAGAAACAAAATTTAGAAAAGTAGCAAACTGTAACATGCAGATAAATCTCAGTCCCGAGAAATATTCCAGAGTGTCAAACGAGATTTTGTTAGTGTAATTCATTTTCTACCCAAATATGTGGAGGAGTTTGGCAACCTCCAGTTTAGTTCTGGTTGACCAAAGGGGGGGCAGGGGCAGTCAAATTGAACCAGTCTTAGGTTACAAGAAGCCTCTTGAAGAATCCAGAGTAAGACAAGAAACTATTGTCGAACCGAACAGGTCGCATAAATAACTAAATAAACCTATATTACATTGAATAAGAGATCCATAAACAATATTCATGAGTAGTATACGAATAATCAGATAAACCCAAATTTCATTCACAATTATCATTTGGAAAAATTAACACTGACAAGTGCACATCCAAATATAACCAAATAATATAACCAAATAAGTTGTGAAAACCCTGAGAAGAGGTGAATAAGCATTCTTAAGTATCATTCAACAAGAAACTTACAGTCTCTATTCCACCTTGAGTAGGGTACTAAAACAAAAGAGAGATTAACAACTTTAAATACACTTTCGGTTATAAAGAAGGAAATAAGTCATTCAGTGCAAGCCAAAACACTATACAATTGAGGGTTTCAAACCTTGGTCACTCGGCGATTCTTCATTTCTAAAAAAAAATAGACTTTTCTTCATTGGAACTGGAAATTAACCTAGCCATTACTGACCTAATGGTCGAGTTGTAGACTATATGTTTATAAACTGGAACTAACCTAGAAACAACATGCCAAAGGAAACCCGAAGTTAGTAGAGAACCTGGAAGAATGAGAGACAACGAGTTGAGAAATAACTCCTCGGCGGGGCCAACCGGTAATGCCAGGAAAGGTCAACAAAGCCTGGGTTAGCAGAAAAGAAAAACAAATTAAATACAAACCCTTGTTCAATAGCATAAATTCGGCAAAGCATAAAGCTCCTAGAATGACAACTCACCTGAAACCACCATGTGTAGCTATTAAAGGCATGTTGCAAACCTGTAAAAGAAGGTTCGTGAGAAACCAAGGTTTCAAATGGAGGAGAAAAGTAAACCCTCAGGTACTAGGTAGCCGCTCAGAATTACCTTAAGAGTTCGGAACCTTGACCATATGACACCATCCATTGCACGTTGTAGAGAAAATAAGAAAAACCTGGGAATGAATACATAAATTAAACAAGTTAACTTGTCGGGGAAATCTGTGACAAAACCGACTATTAAAGAAACAGGATGAAAACCTCACCTGCAACATTAATCCATCATGTAAACTAGATGAGGAATCGTGAAATCACAGATCCCTTACTCGCAGAGGTCTCGCCGCAAATGACTTAGTCGAAGGCGAAGAGTAAGGAAAATCCATTACCCTAACCTCTCCCTTGATTTTCCCACCGTTGGATGGAATCGTGACTAGATCAATGAAACAGTAGGTTCACCGAGGTCACATCTGGGAGAAGGTTCTCGACTCTCATTAGTTACCACGTGGTATAGATGAATATTGTGTAATGAATTCCCAGTAACAAGTGTAACAAGAAAGGCCCGCAAAGTTATATATATATATATAGATATATATCAACCAAGGGTCAAATAATTCATAAGTACCCAAAGGTGAAAAAGGGTTACAAGCACCCATTCAAACATTACTCTCAAACCAATACCTAAATTTTCATGGTGATATAAATATGTAATTATTGACTGATAGAAATCATTTTATTAAAATACTTCTAATTAAGTGGGTTGACCAAGAACTATTGGTAATGTTTTGTGTTAAAATGAGAAAAACCATCTTAAATCCATTTTCGGATCTGAAAAGCAAACATTTTTTTAAATTACAATTCCAGATTAAATTTAATAATATTAATATTAAATTTAATATTAATATTAATCTTTTAATATTAATATTAAATTTACTATTAATATTATTAATATTAAATTTAATGATGTTTTTTACATAGCATGATAACAAAATTTATAATAAAACTACATCAAATTAATATTTTTAAATATCACAATTTCCAGTACAAATATTTATATCTTTAAAAATTTTAATACATTCATAAGATATGTTTTATCTTTTAAAATTTCACTTTACAAATTTTTAATTAAAAAAATATCAAAAAAAATTTTGAAGTAAAATTTTTTATTTTTATATTAAATTGTATGGTAATTTTTTTATCCCAAAACTCTTCGGTTATCCCAATAAATTTGGTGCGTGGTGTTTCACTAGCTATACCCATAACTCTGAAAGCGTGGATATGAGCGTGTCTCTTACCCAGTTCTATGAAAAATATATATATAATCAACAAGCTTGGAATTCTCAGTGTTTATAATTTTATTTTAAAATAAATATAATTAGTTAAATATTTAAAAGCTGGCTCAGATTTGCTATAAAAGAAAATTAAATAAAAGCCGACAGAATCATGGTATTAATCATGGTGTTATTAAGGTAAAAAGTATAAATATTAACCTTAATTGATATGGAATCTTTCTAGTTATATATATTTTTTTAATTTTATATTAAAAAAATAAATTTAAATTAAAAAATAAAATAAAATAAAATAAATAAAAAATAAAAAAAATACCATTTTAATACTCTTGTTCGCCTTCTACGTTATTGTTATTAAACTCCTCTTACACACTCTCGCATTAGATGTATGAGGTCAGGATCCTGGTAGGCCAAATCTTAGTGGATTCTCATTAGTTTATGGTGGAAGATGGAACCAGATTTAGCCGGAGGAAAACGTATGTTTGTTTTGTCATATCCCTAAAGTGAGTAGCACCTTGTATTCAAATGCACTTGATATTACTAAATACATTATTAAGGAGGAGCACTTTCATATTAATAAATACATGATTAAGGAGGAGCACTTTGTATTCAAATATATGATTAAGGAGGAGCACTTTGTATTCAAATGCACTTGATATTACTAAATACATAATTAAGGAGCACTTTGTATTTAAATGATATATTATTTTTTTCAGAGGATAACCATCAATTTAAATGTTTTATCTTTTTTTAAGGCTCCAAAAAACAAGGATTCTCATGGATAATAAAATAGCAATACAATTCCAGTTTCCACATAGGTCAAACCCCAAGAAACTGTAACACCCCTGTCAACTAAATTCTTGCCTGGTCGTCACCTTAGATCCAAAGCCAACTCACACTAGCCCAACTTACAGTCCACTAATTCTAGATACCAATAGCAGGCCATCTCATCTAGAGAGAGATAGCCCTTGGACCAGTTCTTGCTTTCTCACTCAGTCATCTATTTATAATTTCCTCACTTTGACCTTCAGTGGTAGGAGAGTTGCTCCTTTTAGTAGTAAGGAGAGTTGCTTCAAAGGAGGATATTCAGAGGAGACGCATACAATTGAGACAATAAGCCACTTTTATTTGGCATTGTCTGACAAAACAATGTTTTCCTCTCTATTATTTTGGAACCATTAGACTTTAGATGTTAGGCATTAGCTTTTCTATCGTTTTCTCTCTTCATTTGAACTAAGCAAAAGTGGGGTAATACACCAGAGAGTTATAGGATCTCGATCTTAAGCAACCGGTTTCTCCTTCCAGTGGATTATTCGTGATATGTGGTAAGTGGATTATAGCTCCTCTTACTAGTCTCCACCACGAATCATGTGTGAGGAGAAGCTGAAATATTATCATCATCTAGATCTTAGAATATATTGGTAAAGGGAAAAGCTGATCACAGTTACGGTGATCAAAATGTTCGTTGAGAGTTTGGATTGATCTTGCTAACAATTTTCGAAGATAGCCATTGATAGACTTACATCCTGAAAATCAATTACATTTTCTCTATTATGTGTTCCCCATAACATTACTTTTTAGTTATAAATTTATATTAATAATTTATTTATTTATAATTTATATTAATTATTTAGAGACTAAAATGTATTTTTTATAATTTTTTTATTTAATAATTATAATTTTATGAATAAATTTTATTTTGATTAAAATTAATTACGGAATATGTTCTAAGCTCCATAAAAGTTATGTTTATGTTAAGACAAGGCATTAAAAAGTATTGAGAAAGTTGGTGTTGGAGATGAGGCATGAAGAAAATGTTGGAAAAAGCTCATTGTGGGGCCAAAGCATGTGGGTGTTGGAACAGTGCATGATTGTTTTGGGACAAAGCATTGAAAATATGTGGAAGAAGCGTGTGTTGGAGAAGATATGGAGAAAAACACGTCTCTTGACAAAATGTGGAAATTAGTTATCAATATTCAAGTTGTTACTCAACATTTAATGTGGTGGTGGGTTAGATTTTAAAATAATCAGAATCTAAGGCCTATATATGACATACAACTCATCCTAATGACCTATATATCACATACAACTCATCCCAACATTAATGGTGCTCAACAAGATAGATATTGTTGTCATAGAAAATGTACATATTGAAAGGTATGAAAAAAAATCATATTTTTATCAATGCTCATGCGATGTCATCAACTAACTATCCATCAACGTAATTTGACTATCCAATATTTATGATTTTAATTTGATTTTAACATATAAAAAAATCATATATATATTATCTAACTATTATAAATTATATAAAACATTTAAATTTAAAAAAAAATATTCTAAATTATCATTAAAACAAATCTGAAAAACTCCAATTTTAAAAAAAAATGTTTCTTAACTTGATAAAATATTGTTTATATAATTATGTTTGAATGGTCAAATGTTATTGCTATTCAAACCTCGTTTGGAAATAAATGCTACTGCGTATCAAAATAAATAGCAATTCTCAAATATAGCCATGGAAAGACTTACATTGTGAAATCATTTCAATTTCTCTTTTTGGTTATTTTTGGTAGTTGCAATTCATTCATATTGTTTTAATTATTATATATTTTGGTTATTTTTGGTAGTTGCAATTCATTCTTATTGTTTTTATTGTTATATATTTTTGGAAAACTTTTTGTTATAATTTATATTAATTATTAATTTATTTATAATTCATATTAATTGTTTAGTAATTATAATAAATATTTATAATCTTTTTATTTTATAATTTTGATTTTATGATTAAATTTATATTGGTTAACTGATTTTACTATGGAACATGTTTTCATTTGTATAAGTAAGTTATTCAATGATAAAGTGTGGAAAAAGCATGTTTGTTGGGACAATTTTTGCTTGTGTTAAGACAAGGCATTAAAAAATGGCATAGTCGTGAAAAAAGTCATTTCGTCTATAATTTAGACTATGCATTAAAAATGTATAGAAAAATTCAGTGTTTGAGACAATGCATGTCCCTGTTGAGACAAAGCATTAGAAAGGTGTTGGAAAAAGCCCATGGTGGACCCAATGCATGTAGGTGTTGGGACAAGGCATTATCGCATGTGTTGCCACAAGGCATTGAAAATACCCATGGTGGAGCCAACGCATGTAGGTGTTGGGACAAGGCATTGAAAATATGTAGGAAAATCCTGTGTTGAGAGAAGATATAGAAAAAAATATGTATCATGTCAAAGTGTGGAAATTAGCTATCAATATTTAGGTTGTTAACCAACATTTAATGTTGTTGTGGGTTAGATTTTAGAGAAATAAAAATCTAATGACCTATATATCGCATACAACTCATCCCAACAGTAATGTTGCTTAGCAAAGTGGATATTATTGGCAATGAAAAATGTACATGTCGGGAGGTGTGAAAAAAATTCAAAATGTATATGTTGGGAGGTGTGAAAAAAATTCATGTTTCTATCAATGTTAATAGAGTATCATAAACTAATTATCCATCAACCTAATTTGACTATCCAATATTATCATTTTAATTTGATTTTAAAAAATAAAAAATTCATATAGATATAAGTATCTATTATAAATTAAACATTAACATTTAAATTTTAAAAAAATATTCTAAATTAATCATTAAAAAAAAACTAAAAACTCCACTTCCAAAAAAGAATGTTCATTAATTTCATAAAACATTATTTATATTTATTTTTTAATAGTTGCGCTATTCAAACATTGCTTGGAAATAAATTGTAATACCTATCAAAATAAATAACAATTTTCAAATATAGTTATTAATAGACTTGCATTGTGGGAGTGAGTTCATTTTGTCTTCTTTGGCTATCTTTGGTATTTGTAATCCATTCATTTTTTTTGTTATTATGTACTTCGCAAATTTTTTTGTTATAATTTATATTAATTATTAATTTATTTATAATTTATATTAATTATTTAGTAATTAAATTAAATATTTATAATTTTCTTATTTAATAATTGTGATTTTATAAATAAATTTTATTTTGATTAGTGTTGAACTAATTTTATTATGGAACATATTTTTATTTGTATGGGTAAGTCATTCAATGACAAAGTCTAAAAAAAGTGTGTTTGTTGGCGACAATTTCTCTTTGTGTTAAAATAGGCATTAAAGAGGTATGGAAAAAGCTAGTGTTGGAAAAATGCATGTCCATGTTGGGACAAGGTATTAAAAAGGTGTTGTAAAAAGCGCATGGTGGAGCCAATGCATGCAAGTGTTGGTACAGTGCATGATTGCTCCTGTTGAGACAAAGCATTGAGAATGTGTGGAAGAAGCACATGTTGAGAGAAGATATGGGAAAAACAATCTGTCTTGACAAAGTGTGGAAATTAGCTATCAATATTCACATTGTTACCCAGCATTTAATATGGCGGCGGTTTAGATTTTAAAGTAATAAAAATTTAATGACATATATCACATACAACTCATCCCAACATTAATATTTCTTAGCAAGGTGGACAGTGAAAAAAAAATGTATTTATGTCAATGCTCATGGGGTGTCGTAAACTAACTATCTATCAATGTAATTTGACTATCCAATATTTATCATTTTAAAATGATTTTAAAAAATGAAAAAATCATATAAATATTAGCTAACCATTTTAAATTAAATACGACAATTAAATTTTAAGAAAATATTCTAAACTTGTCATTAAAACAAATAATCTAAAAACTCCAATTCTAAAAAGGAATGTTTATTAACTTGATAAAACATTATTTATATAATTATTTTTTGAATGGTTAAATGTTATTGCTATTCAAACCTTGCTTGGAAATAAATGCTACTACCTATCAAAATAAATAACAATTCTCAAATATAGCCATTGATAGACTTACATTGTGAAATCAGTGAATTTTCTCTTTCTCTTCTTTGGTTATTCTTGGTAGTTTCAATCCATCTATATTATTTCTATTATTAGGTATCGTGCAAAACTCTATTTTATATTTTATATTAATTATTAATTTAATTATAATTCATATTAACTAGCAACCACATGTTGCAAAGGAAACGTTGTAAAGTGGTAGCATATGAAACAACCATAGTTTATGTCATTCATGAATAATAAATATACAAATTCAAACATAAAGTCCATTTTTTTATCCATAAAAATACAAAATTTTCTTAAACATTGTTAAGGTGAAGAAAATGACATAGCAAAATGCACTAAATCCAAATCATCTAGATGATGTATGTCCTAAATACTTTGTATTGAACATTGATGGCATGCCAAGCTCATCTAAATACCTTCCCTCATTGAAATGAATGTCAATGTTTCTTAGTGAACCTTGAATTACCATATGAAATTTTAAATTATGTAAGTGTGTTCAACTTCATGACTGGTTCATTTTCCTTATATATATGATTGTCTTTGTGATTTAGAAAAATTCCACCCATCATTAAATTGCCATCACATAAAATATCCTAAACTAACATAGACAATGGCATATCCAAATTTAGCAAACATAAGATGACTATGAAAATAGATATACAATCACAAAAATGTCACCTAGAAATTCTTTTTTGTTCTAACTTATTTTGTTCATATGTTCAAGTGAAAATATAAGCTTCCCTAATGAAACCCAACCCACCATCACCAGCAATTACAATGCAAAGCAGTACCAAAAACTAATGACAGATGAGCCAACCATAAACTTGTTTCAAACGCATTGGTTATGAGATTGCACCAACATCAAGATCAATATGAGTCGTTTCCACATCTTTATCACCCAATGGAGCATCTTCTTCAACATCATCACGATAAATATGTCCTAAATCAATTTGATATTTTGACTTCTACCTTATTTTATGTTGTTTCACTTCATCATCCTCTTCATATTTTGTATCCAGCATGCTCTTTTTAGGTGTCCTTGAACTTCGACATTGAAGTGCTTTGCATTCCCCATATTCATCATACTTACTATTTCGATTATATTTCTTCATGCTCCTTGAGCTTTTATTCTAAATTTCTTTCTCTACATCATCATCCACATAATGTTCACCATATAGTCTATGTTTCTTAGGTATTCTTAAGATCTTGTGAATAGGTTGGTTTGTTACAAAATTTTCAGTCAGTTTGACTTGCTTTGCAAGGCTAACTTCATCTACAAGTTCGCCCTTTTTTTCCTCTTTGGCAGGGTGAATATCCATCTTTGCAACAGATGCCCATTTATTAACTTCAGATTTTTTCTTAGGTGATTCTTGTATTTCCACTCTTTCATAAAAGTCATCTTCAACATCTTATTTTTCCTGCACATCAAGTTTCAAGGAGTCAAATCGAGCCATGCAGTGTCATATAATACATAGCATGAAATTAAAATCTACCATATGTCCATCACACTCTTGCAGCACCACTGTGGATGTACACAAAACTTATTATGTAGCCCACTACCCTAATTAATAGTATAAATGATATTTCTTCCAAAGAATTCAACACCATAAGGTTTACAAAAAAATGGCTAACAATAATAGAAAAGTTCTACAAGAACAAGTTAAATAGAGAAGGGAGAAGACATTTTACAAAATAATATGTCGATATGGAAGTACTAAATAAACTAAATTTGTAAATCCACTAACCTCAAGCGACCAAAATAGAACAACATGTAACACACATAAATACTTCATATGAGAATTTAAATGTTTGACAAATATATAAAAAGATAATGAAGGAAATTTCACAAGCATTTTTTGATGTTAGTAGGAATCTTTATCTAAGGCATGAACGAGTGTAGATATATGACATAAAAATCTACACGTTGTGAATTGAACATAAGGAAGTTGTACGAATACAATAAAGAGAGGGTCTACATTAATTGGTCTATTATCAGGAACTGTCATTGCTACTAAAGAGGGTATTCTCACCATCAACAGTTATCTTTAAAACGGTCCCATTGAGGAGCACAGTCTAGCTTTGTAGATCACCATGTTTTACTGTTAAGTGATATTCCAGTGTAGAACTTTTGTCTGTGAAAATTCCTGAACTTGTAGAGACTAGCACAAAGATAGTGGTGTCCATGTTCAAGTTGATCAAGAGCAATGTGACTCCCTTCTACCAAAATAACAACAGTTTTAAAAATTAGACAGATAGTCTAAAGATAAACATATAATATATCAATGACATGATTTAATGATAGCATTGGTTGAAGGCCACAGATGCTTCATACGTAGAACATTCTTAGTGCAATGTGCATAAGTGTGTAGGTACTCAGTTCCTGTTGAATTTGTGGCAAGAACGCATGTTCCCAGAAGTCTATTCCAAAGGAGTGCATTGTATTATAGGTCAAAGAAAGAAAAAAACCAAACTTGGAAGCTTCGTAAACAAATTTAAAGAAGTAGGGATTAATCGAAACCAACAACACTAAGTGGATAAAAAATTAATTGCAAAAAATTCAATAATTTTCACATTTTTAGATAACAGAGATTTGCTACAGCTTGGTTAGCTAATTCTCATGATTAAGCTTCTTGCAAAAAGTATAAGAATTGTAATTCATCTAGCATATAAATCTTAGAAGTTTAAGAATTGTAATTCATCTTTGATATTTTGACTTCTTCCTTCTTCTTTTATATTACTACACTTCATCATCCTCTTCATATTATATATCCAGCATGTGCTTCTTAGGTGTCCTTGTATTTCCACCCCTTCATAAATTTCATCTTCAACATTCAAATTTTCCTGCACATCAAGTTTTAAGGAGTGAAATCAAGCCATGAAATGTCATATAGTACATAGCATGAAATTCAACTCTACCATATGTCCATCAACACTCTTGCAACACCATTGTGGATGTACACATAACTTATGGTGTAGCCCACTACCCTAATTAATAGTATAAATGATATTTATGCCATGGAATTCAACACCATAAGGTTTGCAAAAAATGGCTAACAAGAATATCAAAGTTCTACAAGAACAGGTTAAATAGAGAAAGGAAAAGACATTTTACAAAATCATATGTGGAAATAGGGGAAGTACTGAATAAACTAAATTTGTAAATCCATTTACCTCAAGTGACAAAAATAGAACAACATGTAACCCATAGAAATACCACATACGAGAATTTATATGCTTGACAGGTCTATAAAAAGATAATGAAGGAAATTTTATCCAAGGCATGAACAAGTATAGATATATGACATAAAAGATAGAATCACCTCATTTGACTAAAGTTTTCTGCAATGGGAAGAGCAGTTTGACACAACATGGAGATGATACAGTAGTCAGAAAGTAATAAATGATAAAACCATAGCCCATTGTAAAGACAAATTTTTATGCATATTGGCTAAAGAATTTAATCCACCATATGTTCAAGTAGTGACAAATTCAATACAATAACCATGAAATCATAATTAAAATCAATATAAATATATATAAAGAAAATGTCCAAAATATACCTGAAGGATAATTCTTTTGTGTCATCCCCGACCTTTAGTTGGAAATTGAGGCTTTGCATATACAAATGAGACTTATACGCACCTCTTTTTGATTTGTATTTCATTATATTGTGGAATTTGCATGGGCAGTATTTGTTACTCCACCTACCTTAAGGTTCACCTTTGTCAATGGGACATCTTGTGAAGGTATATCATCATGTTGTAGCATTGATTTAACACGATATTTCATATCATATTTCCTATTGTCAAAGGTTCTTCCATCAGTCGGTGTTTTGACTTGTGCTCCATTTAGGACTTCACTAGCTAGTTTTGAATGATCCACATTAACACTATCAATAGTTTGTACCTCTACCCTACAACTTCCATCTGGAAATATCCCATACTCAAAATTCATCCTTCTATTACATGACTAGGATTGTGCAAATGCAAAGGTCTTCTCTCCAACATATTTCCCCCATCACAATTACTCCCACTGTAAGAAGTTCCACTTGCACCCAATCCTTGTTAGAGGAAATTTTAGCCTAAAAGTTCCCATGAAATTTCCACGTAATTTCCATGTCATAATATGTAAACCAATCAAAACCCTTTAAATTTAAAAAGAGGTACATGTAAATATTTTGGAGGGAAAAGAAGAAAAACTACTTTTTTCCAATTGTATTTTTATCTTATCTCATTATAGGTTTATTCAAATTTCAAGTGTAGACACTCATTAGACATAGAATTAAATTCCACATCCAACGAGTACCCATCATGCATACTTTTGAGAGGGACCACATTGATAAAAATTGAAGATACCTTGAAAAACCGTGTCCAACACGTTTTTTAATGTGTCTTCAATTTTTATCAATATGGGTCTTCTCTAAAGTATGCATGATGGGTACTCGTTGGATGCAGAATTTAATTATGCATCCAATGAGTGTTTTCACTTGAAATTTGAGTAAAACTATAAGGAGATAAACCAAAAATATAATTCAAAAAATAATAATAATAAATAAATAGTTTTCATCTTTTCCCTCCAAAATTCATAATTATTATTTTATTATTTTTCCTTAGGAGGCCACTTTTAGGCAGAAACTTCCTCTAATGGCAACAAGCATTGGTTTATGATTTTGCCCAAGGCCTTGGCCAGCTTTGTTGCTTTTCATACTGCCCAGCACATCAAAGCTCCTATCTCGACCCTGATCCTGGTCCCTATGGTGATCATGTTCCAGTCTCTCATGACTACCATGACTTTTATAGGAATATTTTCTCTCATTGTGACTTTCATGGAACCCAGTGGATGAATCCAAAAAATCACTATTGCACTTTCATTTGAATGTTTTACTGAATCTTCTTTTTTCCCTCATAAACTTCTTTGCGGTTGAATACTCCTTAGACTCCTTGATGATTTTCTCTCATAAAAACTTCTCCGAACTCCGTTTTTGTGCATAATCCTGGGGTTTTGACCCTCCTCTATGATAATTCCTATCACTGTTGGGGCTCCCGCCTAAATTCTTGCCATTGAGGTCTGAAATCTCCCTTCGAACCTCTTTGATTTCATCAATTTGATATTTTGAATTCTTCCTTCTTATTTTATGTTGCTATACTTCATCAACCTTTTCATATTTTGCATCCAACATGCACTTCTTAGGTATCCCATTATTTCCATCCCATCATAAAAGTCATCTTCAACATCCGAATTTTCCTGCACATCAAGTTTCAAGAGTCAAATTGAGTCAAGAAATGCCATATAATACATAGCATGAAATTCGACTCTACCATATGTCCATCAATACTCTTGCAGCGCCACTGTGGATGTACACAGAACTTATGATGTAGCCCACTACCCTAATTAATAGTATAAATGATATTTCTATCATGGAATTCAACACCATAAGGTTTACAAAAAAATGCCTAACAAGAATAGAAAAGTTATATAGGAACAAGTTAAATAGAGAAGGGAGAATACAATTTACAAAAGCATATGTGGAAATGGGGGAAGTAATGAATAAACTGAATTTGTAAATCCATTGACCTCAAGTGACCAAGATAGAAAAACATGTAACCTCACAAAAATACCACATACGAGAATTTAAATGCTTGACAGATCTATAAAAATATTATCAAGGAATCTTTATCCAAGGCATGAATAGATGTAGATATATGACATAAAAGATAAAATCACCTCATTTGACCAAAATTTTCTGCAATGGGAAGAGCAGTTTGACACAACATGGAGATGATACATTAGTCATAAAGTAATAAACAATAAAACATAGCCTATGGTAAAGACAATTTTCTATGCATATTAACTAAAGAACTTAATCCACCATACTTTTCAAGTAGTGACAAATTCACTATAATAACCATGAAATCATAATTAAAATCGATATAAATATTTTATAAAGAAAATGTCCAAAACATACCTGAAATATAAATTTTTTGTGTTGTCCTCGGCCTTCAGTTGGAAATGGAGACTTTCCAAATACAAATGAGCCTTATACGCACCTATTTTTTATTTGTCCTGCATTGCCTATGTAATTTGCATGGCCAGTATTTGTTACTCCACCTACCTCAAGGTTCACTTTTATCAATGGGACATCTTGAGAAGGTATATCATCATGTTGTAGCACTTATTTAACATGATATTTCATATCATAGTTCTTTTTGTCATAGGTTCTTCCATCAAATGATGTTTTGACTTGTGCTCCATTTGGGACTTCGCTGGCTAGTTTTGAATGTTCCACATTAACACTATCAATAGTTTGTCCCTCTACCCTGCAACTTCCATCTAGAAATCTCCCATACTCATAATGCATTCTTTTTTTTGCATGACTAGGATTGTGCAGATCCAAAGGTCTTCTCTCCAACATCTTTCCCCCATCACAATTAATCCAACTGCAAGAAGTTCCACTTTGATCAGGTGCTCAAAAAATAGCTCAAAATTCAAAGTTGTCAAATCGGTGTGGAAACTATACGACCATGTAGTTCTCGTCATCCTGAATCTAGCACAACTCATTTCGCATGAAACGGACCTTGTATGCTCCCAGAATCATGTTTTGTTCATTTTCCCAAACAGGCAAATTTTTGCAAAATGTAACAGCCCAAACAGCGGTCTATACTGTTGACGTGGTGCTGACTATGTAGGTCTATGTGGTAGGTTGATTGGTCAATGAGCTCCTCTGATGAATGGTAGGTTGACAAGTGGCATTTTTTTATTGGTTGTAATTCGGCATTTTTTATTGGTTGGATTGGTGGACAACAACGAGCTGACATGTGGCCCAGCCAAAGGCCGACACATGGCAGTCTGGGGGCCACCAAAATATTGGGTCAAGTTCCATGCAACAGCAGTGGGGGTCAAACCTGCTACCACCAAGAAACAAGCATAGTCATACACTAGCATGTCATACCATGAGTCTTAATAGAATATGGACGTGGCCCTTATTTAAACATTAACTATTGTGCATTTACGAAAAGGGCCAGCCTGCGTGGGGGCCAGCCCTTGGGCACACGCACCGATACGACCATCGGTAGAGAGAAACGAGGGCCCGACTAGCGGGGGTGGGCCATTCACCTTAGCCCAGCACACGTGGCCCCCAAATATTGGAAATTTTTGGATTATAGGTGTTGGAGGTTAATTAAAGTGTCTGAATTTCGCCTGAAAATCGGTGAAATTGTTGCTCCGTTAGGGCGCTTTGGGGCAAATTTGTAGGATGGTGCGAAATTTGTGGTGTGATTAGCAAAAAACTTGGAAAGGCCATACCTTCTTCATTTTTTTACCAAATTAGGAGTAGAAATGGGCTACACAGGCCTTTTTGGGCATTCTTGAGCCACTAGAATAGGTTTCAGAGCTTTTTGAGCATTGTAAACTGATGTATTCACATTTTTTAGCATAATAGAGAGGGTCAAGCCATTAGAATCTAGACCAAGGAGATGTAGCCCAGGAGGGGTGAACTCCTTCATCATGTGTTGTTGTGATACTGTTTATGGTGATGTTTATTTCTGTTATGTGCTTCTTTTTAGTCATTTGTTTATGTTAATTTGCACATAAAATTTACATAAAAGCACTCAAAACTCATGTTTTAAACTTGCAATTAACCTCATGAATCCTTAAGCACTTTTAACATAATATGAAAGGAATTTAGTACAACAAACTAATTATCTCAACCAGATCATGTTTGGTATCAGAGCTCTTGGTTTTCTTTGTGCAAGAAGGATTTAACTGTTTGCAAGTGAATTCCATGCTTACAAGGTTGAAGCTCAAGAGAGGAGAAAGGAAGCTAGTTGAAAGCCCTGAAGTTAGGTCAAGGAGAAGGAGTGCAAGGTTGCCACAATATCTACCACCATTTCTTCCTCAAGTTGCATTTAAGACTTCAGTGAACATGTCTCATGAAGGAGAGCCTACAAACATGACAGAGGATGAGAAGGTCTTTAGGAAGGCTTTCTTTGATATGACAGAGATGGTGAAGGTCCTCTATGAAGAGAGGAATACCAAACTGCAAGGTGAAAGCTCCAAGCCTCCCAAAGGAGAAGGTTCTTCAGGAGGAGGAGGTAATAGAAATGGAGGTAAAAATCCACCCTCTCCACCATCTTCTTCATCTTCTTCTTCACAGGCATCTTCACCCTCTTCCACTAATACAATCCTTACTCATACTCATCAACATACCTCAAAAGGAACTGGTAAATCACCCCTATTAAAACTTGATGTTAAATTTGAATTTCCCATGTATAATGGTGAAGTGAATGCAGAGAAGCTTGACAATTGGGTTCATCAGTTGGAGGTCTATTACAGAATTCAAAACCTTCAAGAGGATGACATAAATATTCAGCTAGCTTCCTTGAGGCTGGAGGGTGCAACACTAGTATGGTGGGAATCAAAGACACAAGAAGAGATTAAAAAAAACACAGTAAGATCTCAATTTCTTTGTCCGATTTCGTTGTTGCAATTAAAAGACAATTCTACCCTCTAGCATATACAAAGAAAGTCATCATGAATTGGTAGATCTTTAGACAACTTAGAGGTCAAAATGTGCAAGATTACACCCAAGAATTCAGAAAAAAAGGTCTCTAATGTTAGGTGTAGATTTTCAATCACAAGACACGTTGCTAAAGTACATAGGGGGATTACACAGTTACCTTAGGCATATTATCCTTATTTTTAATCCCATTAATCTAGATGAGGTTTGTGTGCAAGCCACTTATCTTGAGGCAAAAGGGAAAAATACTCCAAAAGAGGGTAGTAAAACGCCATTTAAGGGTAAAGAAAAAGAAAAGGATTTCAAAGGAAATAAAAATGCATTCATTAAAAAGGAAGGAGAAAAAACAATATGTAAACATTGTTCCAAAGAGGGTCACAATGAATCTCATTGTTGGAAGCTTCATCCCAAGATGAAACCAAAGAAATTCAACAACAAAGGAAAAGAAAAGACAACAGCAATCATTCAAGAGGTTTTGGGATCTGATTCGGGTGATGAAACTAAAATTACAGCCATGGGTATGAAAGGAAAATAATCCATTGCTAGCACTAGTATATCAAATTGTCACACTAGTACTTCAAATGAAGAAACAGAGATTGAATTATTTCATATGAGGGTAATCTCAAAACATACAAACATCGACACACTATTTGATAGTGGGTCTCAAGCCAACTTGATATCTAATGACTTAGTCAAGAAAATTAATCTTGAAACCATTTTACATCCCAACCCATATCCATTGGGTTGGATATGCAAGGACACAAACTTACAGGTTACAAGAAAATGTATTCTTCGATTTGCAATCACAGTAAACTTCATTGACAAAGTTGAATTAGATATTGTACCGCTTGATATTTCAGGAATTGTTTTGGGTAGTCCTTACCTCTATGATAGAAAATAAATCTTCTATTGTCATGAAAACAAGTACCACTTGTTCAAATATGGAGTGGAGTACATTGTGAGAGCTCATCGCAAGAAACTAAATCTTTCATTAGTTAATGCAAGACAAGTGAAAAAACTAGTGAATTTAAGCAAGAATTTAGTGCTTCTTATGATCAAACCCAATGTTGATGTTGATTATGAAGCATTTGATGGTTGTAATTCAAAATTGAAAACTGATTTGGTTTTTGTAGTTAACCATGATGATGAGGTGTTTCAGAAATCAAAGATATTTCCTCCCAAGAGGAGAATCCAACATGAAATACCATTGCAGCAAAAGTGTCTTCTTCCTAACATTGACATGCACCGGATGTCAAGAAGGGAAAGTGCATAACAAAGAAAATCCAAGGGTTGTTGAATAAAAGGATCATCTAACCATCTCCTTCACCATGTGGTGCACCTATTGTTTTGGTGCCCAAGAAGAATGGAAATAATTTCATTAAATGTGACTCAAGGAGTGGCTATCATCAAAGTAGAGTTGTTGAAGGAGACATATGGAAGATGACATTCAAAACCAAGAACGGTTTGTTTGAATGGATTGTTATGGTTTTTGGTTTTTCCATTCTCCTACTACTTTCATGCATATGAATAAATATGTATTGAAGCTATTTCTAGACATGATAGTCTACTTGGATGACATTTTCATTTTCAGAAAATTTCATTATGAACATGTCATCTATGAAAGAAAAGCAATTGATGCCGTATGTTAAGAAAATTTGTTATTGAAGATGTTAAATTATGAGTTGGGTAAAACTTCTTTGTTGTACTTGGGCCATAATATTGGAGAAGGTGAAATGAAGTTAGTGTCATGCGGAAAGAGTCGTTAGTGCGGACACAACCGACCTCCCTAGAAGCCTAAGACTTTCTAGTGACAAACAAGACAAAGAAGAGCAATCCTTCTCTAAATATGCATTTACAATATGAGAAATCAAGTGTTTAGATCCTACCTGTAACCCAACGTTGTTGTAGTAGTCCAGCTTCGTTGATCCGGATGAGCTCCTCCTTCTCTTTGAAACCTGCATTCACTAACAATCAAACGATTAAATAGCACTTGAATATCACATAAAATAAAACATATTTAACATATAGACCAAGGAGTATATGAAACAACTCATAAATAACAAATTGTTGAGAAGAATGGACTTATTTGTATTAAAAGGTAACAAAAGCAACCATTACAACCTGAGCCTTGGTGTTGTGCAGGTCCCTCCCAGGGTCTAGAAGAGTTCTCCTTTACTCTGATCAGCTAACCCACTTCCAAATGAAACAAGCAAAGATGGTAATCTCTCCTCACAAGCTTCTACAAGGAAGTCCTAATTCCAGCAGCATCTACCCTTAGGAATGTTCAGCTTTCAACCTCCCCTCCCTTTGGCCCAATGCCTGTATTTATAGTGCTCTAGAGGAAGTTATTCAGGTCCACCATCAATGGGATAAGCCCCTCTTTGGATGGGATAGCTCCCCTCTTGATGGGATAAGTTCCTCTTTGGTAGGGATACATGAACCATCTGGAGGCGCTTCATACACGTCAAACAAGTTTCTAGAAGACTCTAGAAATGACCACAAGTAACTTTTTTAAGATGAAACTCGCACCTTTTGACCTTTACAGGGGTACGCACCCACCCCTTTACATATAGAGCGTACGAGTACGCAGGTATTATGAACTTGGGTTGCGTACACGCAGGTAAGGCTAAGAGAAACTGCGTACCAGAGATAATTGACTTTAAATGACTTTTCTCTCTTTTTTGAAGTTTGACATGAAGAGCAGAGGCATGAGACTTGCCAAGGAGGATAGTATGACAGTGGATGGAGCCATACTAACTGCAAATAGTCATGGTGACATTTTTTAGTGTAACAGATTGCCCCCTAAAGTGCGAAGCCTATAGTAGATTAGGCTTTTATATGATCTAGGAAGGGTGAAGTACTTTATCATTTCAAGGAGTATCTTGCGGAGAGCCTGGTCAGAACCTGCAAATATTCAACAAAAAATACATATATAAGATGATATCATCGCTGAGGTAGGCATTCCCATACTCAGATTGAAAATTTTAACTAACAATCTACCTACTGTTCTGATACAAGAATGATTCTGTAGTACATCATAATCATAGACTTTTGTAGACACAGTATGGATGCAGCCATCTGTTTATGATTAGTCTACTGTACAATGAATACAAAACTCCTCGCAGCCTGGATGGTGGAAACTAGATCCAGGGTCTTCATCTCTACTTCCTGAATTGGTACGATTCTATCCATGCGAATAAATGAGTTGATGTCGAACATGGTAGAAACCACTCGATTACCAGTCGATGATGTAAACTGTTAACAAGTGTGAGAGAGACCACCAGTGATGTCAATGGTTCTCAAAGTAACCAGTACAATCCATGAAATGTGAATGAATGGGTTGATGTCGAACACGTCACGGAATCCTTTGATCGAAAGTCAATGATGTAAACTATCGTCAAAGGAGAGAAACCTACCATTGATGCATGCAGACTTCAAGGTACTAACGATTTCTAAGTCATCTTTCTAGATAATGTGCTGATTTCGATAGAAAGCGACCCGTTGCAGGCAAGCCCACAACACGAAATCATTGCTCAAGTTGAAGAAATGTTGCTGTAAGGACTGACTCAGGGATGGTCAAATGGATGACAAGTATTTTTCATATGAATGATTTATTTGCAGAGACCTCTTGAACACATAATGACACGACAGATGGCTTGGCGACGATTGACCCAAAGTTAATACCCAAAAACGGTTGAAGACTTTCAAAGTGGTTTTATCAGCTTTAAGGCAAAGGATTTCCCAACCCAGGTGAATGAAAAGTGTCGTGTTCAAGAGCGGTGATAAGGTTCTTCTGTAACAAAGGATAACAAATAGGTTCATTCTTCTCTCTTTTCCCCCACCATTTCTGGCAAGTACCTCTTTATTTTTTACAAGCTTGAGGAGGATAACATATGCTTGATTATAAGCTCATCCTTCGTATGAGTCCAACTTAGTTTAGATTCGGACCCTAAGAAGGAGTGGTCCGTTCCTGTTTGTAATCGAACAGGTCCTTTACTGTGAAATTTTAATGAGTCCAGTATAGGAGAAACTCGGCGTTTTTCAATTTTAGAGAGTCTGAAAAAACTAAAGAAGACTCCAAGGTGAACTTTTTCGTAAATTTGTGTCTCCCAAGCCCGAAAAAGTATAAAATAATACCTGAGAGAACCGCTTGATCTTGCGACCAAGGAGTACTTTCATGATTAGTGCCTTTGACCTGAAAAGTAAAAAGCAATCAAGGACACGTCGTTTTATTTCCAGTATCGAGTTTGAAATGACAAAAACCCGGCAATCTTTTCCTGTTTTTTACGGTCAGAAAAGGGCTATAAGGGGACCGTCTTTTAATTCCATTTTAACGAGTGTAAAAGAAACGCTCGGCAATCTTTTCATGTTTTAGGAGTCAGAAAAGGGCTTAAAAGATGACTCTGATGTTTTGGTTCGTGAAAAAACGATAATTTACCCAAAAGTCCCTTTGTCCTGCACAAAAACAACACATTACTCATACCTGTTTAAGATAGGCAAAAATACATTGAAAAACATCCTTCCATGGTGAAAAATAAACAAACTCATCATTCATTTATCCAAAAAACCTATAAAAAGACTTTTTACCATGTCATTTTTACCGTTTTACTATTGAGGGAGAGAAAAGGGCTTTTGACAAGAAACTTCCCGTGGACTTTGCGGAGAATCCAACCGTCGGAATCGAGCGCCGTCTCTTTCAGGTATTTCACAACATCCTCCTCTTCAATTTCATCCATTTAGAATTCCATTTTAAGTTTTAGTTTGATTTTTGGAGGGTTTGGGGTTTTAGGGTCTGGTTTTCAGGGTACGCAGGTGCCCTATGGGTGACCTGCGTACCCCGACATTTTCGTATATAGGAAAAAGGTTGGAGTACGCAGCCCACCTTCAGAACAGCTGTGTACCCACGCTCTATTTTCTGAACGCGGGATGCGTACTTCGCGCAAAGTGGATTTTCAAAACCCAAACTCAAAACCTAACCATCAAAATTTGATTTAATGAATTCTAATCAATGTTTTTTGGTGTGTAGATTATCCACCATGCTAGATTGGCGCGAAAGAGAACACGAAGATGTTGATTTGGCCGCAATAGGTCATCAACCTTCCATTGATGCTTTAAAGGCATGCGGTCTCTACAGGTACTGGGCCATACCTGGCATGAGGGCCCAGGTGCCATTCTTAGAGTGGCTGGTTGAAAGGTGGAACATTCAGGATCAATGTTTCTATATCGGAGAACACCAGCTCGAGATAGAGCCCTCTGACATATATTTTCTCACTGGCTTGCCTAACAGGGGCGAGCAACTGTCTCTATTCGGGACTAGGTCGGGTGGCCAATCCCTTGCTAGTCTCCGGCTAGAGTGGTGCAACAATCAAAACCAGGAGAAGGGGATAGAAATCAAATACATATCCCGACCTGAACTTATGGTAATTTCCTTTACAGTTACCAGACTTTGCGGTGCTGCCGCTTTGCACATAGCCATTGGTTCCCAAATGCGGATGGCTATAGATTTCTTTCGAGGCACCATTTTCAACTGGTGCGATGCTGTGCTGGCCAATATGAAAGGCCAACTGACTAGGGAAAAGAACGGACAATTGAAGACCTTTGGATATGGGCCTTTAGTTGTGAGCTTTGCCTTAGAGAGAGTTCCAATGCTGATCCCTCAGCATCTTACTGTTCCAGTTGGGCCTCCTCGGGAGCCTAAGTTGACACGGTGGGTTTCGGTAATGGCCCGGCATCCTGAGGAGGGAGCGGGAGTTGTCTGATTTCCTGCGGGTTACTTTCACTGGTTGGAGAGCCAGGTCTTTGCGATTCAGGATTTTCCTTATGCCGGAATGGATTTTCGCAATGATCCGGACATGGTTCTTCCACAGGGAGAACAATGGGACGACAGAGGTACTTCATTTTTCACAAGTTTTTAAATTATCTATTTTTGTTTGTTTTTTATATATCGTCTCAAAACTGACAGCAAAAATTTTCAAAATGCAGATGTAGGCCCACGGCGTCCAGCCAATCTCCGGGCTTTTGAGAGGAGACATCCAGCTGCACCGGCGCCGGCCCCACAGGACGCGGCTGCAGAGACACTAGCTGAGTTGGAGCAGGATCTAGAGCGTCTGACGGCAGGTATACCAGAGACTACTATAGATGATATTCCTATCAGACTTCAGTGCTACGTAGTCGCAGTCCCAGGACCTTTTAGGAGGTTTTTGTGTAGAGTAGCCCGTGCAGTGGTGTCGTATAGAGAGCACCACCAGTGATTAGATGGTCATTTGTAGACACATGTGACATTTTGATTTTTGTACTTATCATTTTTGCCGATCATAAGGTGTCTTTCAACCTATGATTGAAGGCGATGTATATTTTTTGACACACTCCTATCTATATATATCATTATTACCGGCTTATTTTGTTAAACATGTGTGATGAAATGTTTATAAATTTACATTTATGATTGTTACAAATGTCTATTTAACATCCGAGATGCCATTGCATCTGCTAATGTGTTTAAAGACCTTGGAATATGCTGATATTCAATGTAATCAAATTCACGTTCCAAGAGACGCACCCTCAAAAACAATCTTAATAACACTGGATTTCTAATGGCATAGACTCTATTAAGCTGTTATACAATGAGTTCAGAATCTAACCTCACTATCAAACTCCGAATCCCAAATGAAATAGATTCAGATAATAATTCAATCACTGCACTGTATTCTGCAATGTTGTTTGTTGTTTGACCGAGGCTCACCCCATGCATAGAAACTAACTCGTCAGAGGGCGAATAGATAACCCAAGCTGTGGAAGAGATATTCCGTGTACTACGACAAGCACCATCAGCAAATCCAATGTACGTTTGGAGAGGCGTCGACATTTGCAATATCAAGAGTAAAACCAAGATAAGCCAGAATAACGACGAAAAACACACTCTCTAAACTAAGCACACTTGTCTAAACCAAACACACAGTCTAAAATAAGCACACATACTAGCTAGAAACAAAAACTAACCTAACTAAAATCTCCATACCCGACATTTAAGCATAATACCTCTTTAGGTAAAGTCCATTTCTGGGTTTACCCAAAGAGTCCCCGTCAAAGTCTACCAGCTCATAGGCCCCTTTTGCTAGCTTGCGCTTGACAATGTAGGGCCCATGCCACATAGGAACGAATTTTCCAGCACCTAACTTATCATTAGCTTGATCATATAACAACACTAGGTCTCCTTCTGAAAAATTTCGAGGGGTCACATTCCGATCATACTGAGCTTTCATTCGTTTCGCGTGAGTCTCGATTGCTAAAGCAGCTTCATGTCGAGTCTCATCTAATTTAGCTAAGTATAACAGACGCTTCTCCTCTTCGGAAGTAGCTGGAAGTAATTCGATGGCCATTTGCAGTGACGGGATTTCGCATTCAATGGGTAGCACGGCTTCCAAACCATAAACTAGTTGGAAAGGAGTGAACCCTGTTGATGTTTTCACTGAGGTTCGGTATGCCCAAAGTGCTGAAAATAACATGTTGTGCCAATTCGACCGATGAATACCAATGATCCATCGGATCATGATAACTAGAACTTTGTTGATAGACTCAACCAGACCATTCGCTTGGGGATAATAAGGAGTAGAACTATCATGACGTAAACCAAGCTGGCCTGTAAGTTCTGTCATCATAATGTTTCAAAAATGGCGCCCATGGTCAGTGATTATCGCTTGTGGGACACCAAACCTAGCAATAATGTGATTGAATACGAAAATTGTTGCTGTCTTGCCGTCTGCCTCGAATGTAGGCATCGCCTCGGCCCACTTAGTAAAATAATCAACCACAAGGATGATATACACATGCCCCCTGGCCGAGTGAGGGTTACAAGTAATAAAGTCGATACCCCATTTGGCGAAAGGACCAACGGCAATTATAGGGTGGAGAGGAGCAGGTGGCGCGCGCATCTTTCGATCAAACACCTGACAGTTGTGGCATTTTCGGACCGCAATAATACAGTCTTTAAACAAGGACAGCCAAAAATAGCCAGCGCGCAATATCTTTTGGGCTGTGGCATACCCAGACATATGACCGCCACACGCTCTAGAGTGACAGTCATTCAAAACCCTCTCAGCTTCCTCATGAGTTAAGCAACGTCGAAAAATCAAATCCGCCCCATGACGATAAAGAGTATCTCCAATGATTTTGTATTGTTGAGACTGGAATCGAATTTTCCGACGCTCCGACTTTGAGATTTCGGGCCGAAAGGATTGGGTCTGGAGATAGACAATTATATCCCCATACCACGGATCTAAAGTGCTGAGAAGAAACAAAGATTCGTCCACAATGGGTTCCTCTGCCACTGTTTCTGCATCAGCATGTGGGAAATCACACATTAACTCTGCAAAGACTAAGGATTTCTTAGACTTGGACTTCTCGAACTCCAAATCGAACTCCTGCAGGATAACAATCCATTTGGAGTACTTGCCCCCTAGCAATTGTTTAGTGAGAATATAGATCATAGGGTTGCAATCCGAAATCACTGTAGTTTTACGGAGAAGAATGTAGTGACGAAATCGCTGGACAGCTTGAACGGCTGCCAGTGCCAACTTTTCCACATGCGAGTACTTTAGCTCGGTTGGATTCAACGTCCGACTGAGGTAATATATCACGTGTTCCGTTTCGAATTCGTCTTCCTGAACTAAGACCATTCCAATGGTGGAGTGGGAGGCGGCGAGATACAAAACGTAGTCCTGGTTGTAGTTGGGAGGATGTAGCAACGGTGCATGGGTCAACGCGTGCTTAAGTGCATCAAAAGATTTCTGAGCTATCTCATCCCAAGAGAATTGAGCATTTTGTTTCAACAACCGGGTGAAACCCTTTGTAACCTCGGCGTAGTTAGGAATGAATCGGCGTAAAAAGTTTGCTTTCCCCTGCAAACTTTGGAGTTGGCGCAAACTCGAAGGAGGAGGCAATTTGATGATAGCTTCGACCTTCGAGGGATCGACGTGGATATCGGCTTTTGAAACGACAAATCCTAGCAATTGTCCCACTTCTATGCAGAAGACACATTTGTGTGGGTTCAACCGAATTCGATAATGCCGACACCTCATAAAAATAGCACGTAAGTGGATAAGGTGATCAGCTCGATGTAAAGAATGAGCAGGCAAATCATCGAGATACGGTTGCACAATGTGTTTGATGTCGTGAAACGCGTAAGACATTGCCCGTTGGAAAGTGGCTTCGGCATTCTTAAGTCCAAAAGGTAATTTGCAGTAAGAAAATGTCCCCCAGGGACAAATGAAAGCCATTTTTGGTTGATCGGCAGGTAGAATATTGATTTGGTTGTAACCAGAAAAACCGTCCATAAAGGAAAATATTTCACTGTCGGCACAATCATCAATTATTTGATCGATATAGGGCATGGGATAGTTGTCTTTTGGACAAGCACAATTTATATCCCTATAGTCGATGCATATTCTTATTGTTCCTTGTTTTTTGTTAACCGGAACAATATTCGATACCCAATCCGTTAACGGGATCGGATAAATGAAACCTGCCTTCAACAGCTTTTCTACTTCTGCTTTAATTGCAGCTGCTTTTCTAGGGTGTATCTGACGCAGACGTTGCCGAACGGGTTTAGCGTCCGGGTAGGTCTTAATCTCATGAACAACAATGGAGGGATCAATTCCTAGCATTTCCTCATAGGACCAGGCAAACACGTCGCGGAATTCTTGAAATAGGACCTTGTATGTTTGAATTTCGTCATCTGTACACGAGGCACCTATATGAATGTTCTCAATAATTCTGGTTTTGACTGAAATGTCAATGGCAATAGTTTGGGAAATGTTTCCCAAATTCAACTCTGAATCAGGATGTTTCATGGGATTCTGAGCGTCCTTGACATATTCAGCTGTAAAAATTGATGAAAAATCATTTTCAAAGTCATCACCCTCAGGTAAAAACGAAGATCTATGATGAAGATCTTCCCATGGTAGATCGTCTACACTTAGGACTTCGCGAAGCTGTTCGTCAGATGAGACAACTTCAGGAATCGTTATCCGTTCTGAGGTTGATGTGAAAAGTGATTCCTCACGGACCACATTCATTTGGTCGATTTGGGTTGAACGCGAGTCGGTAAAAGACTCCACGGCTTCATAAGCAATTTCATATGGACTCAAAGGCATGGCATCACCGAATGAGTCTATCTCAGATTCAGATGGGACAATCCAAGGATCATCGTAAATAATAGTGTCTGAAGTAATCATATGAACGAAAGCAAATGAAGGGTCTGCGTTGATTGGAGGGAAAGGAAAAGTTCCCAGTAAACCGGAATCTTTAACTAATCCTACACCAACATCCTTGTAAGGGATAGTCGTTTTACCGACATGCTGGATACTCTCTGAAGAGGCTGGGTCGGATGAAAAGTAAGCCAGCTGGTCTATCGTCACAATCTTACCATTGTGTGGAAACTTTATAACTCTGAAGACCGATGACACGAACGTTGTCATAGCGTAAGACCAACTGCGACCCAAAAGAAGGTTGTAGTCTAAAGGGGCATCAACCACCTCCACATCCAGACTAACAGTTTTTCCTTCAACCCCTATAGGAAAATCCTGTAGAATGCCAAACGGATGGAACCCACGGCCATCAAAGGCCTTAAGAATCATCGGGGATTGGTTCAGTGAAGGAGAACTAAGTGATCTCCAACACTGAATCGACATAATACACGTAGAAGCTCCTTCATCAATTACAGTCCGATGAATCGGCCTGTTTTTGACTATCACTGGGATCTGGAAAGCCATCTGATGAGGGAGACGCGGTGTACTATTTTCTAGATCAAAGATTATCAGGTTTAGGTCCTGAATATCAACAGCTCCTATAGCCGACAAGAGTAATTTTCGTTGTGCTGGACATGATTGCAGCACTTCCAAAGCCGACATTGCTGAGGGTGAAACAGCTAAATCCTCAACAATGTTATAATTCTGAGCTGCTCTCGCATGTGGATTGAAAGCAGACTTTCGAAGTATACCCTTGGCAGGCGGTTTGATTACCATGTCCGGGTTAGGTTTCTCGATCTGTAGTGGATCGGAACCGGGAGCTGAGGTTGATGGATTAGAATGAGAAGATTCTGCTTCTTTGCCATCAACAGGACTCTTACTACCGTAATCTTGCGATTGAGTTGCAATCCGTACATGAGACATCATCAATATGGGTTCTTCACTGGCACTCGAGGAAGAACCTATCATTTTACTCTCCTGCTTTGGAAATGGATCTTTCAAAACAGCAGGAGTTGGGGAACCTTTAACGATTTTCACAACCTCCGCCCGATGAGGGCAATCTCTTGTGAAATGATCTTCTTCACAAATTAAACAAGGATAGCGAGGTTTGCGCTTTTCGTCATTAGATTCCGACTTCTCTCTTTTCTCCTTTGGAGCCTTATCTGATTTATCCTTCTTCTTGCCTTTCTTCTTCCCACCGTTTTTTGATTTAGCCATAGATGACTCTACAGCGTGAATATCGGCGGAAATTTCAGGAGAAGACTCTCCTGTCGAGGAATCTGGTAAGGTTATAATGGGCGAAGAATTCTTTGAAGATTTCTTCTTGCTTTTAGTATTTACCGTACCAATCATACCATCAGCAGCATGAGATCCCGAAGGAGCAGCAGCGATTTGATTTGACTTTGGAAGATCCGGGATCTTTTCATGTAACGTACCTAACTGAGTGTAAACTAAGTCAAGGTACTGCGCTTGAGCAATTACTTGCTCTTCAGTAACTACTCCGGCCTTAGCTACATCTTCAGTAATCTTCGGTAATAATGATTTAACAAACCATTCAGCTAAGATTTGGTCCGGGATAAAAACTTTCACTAAACGCCTTCGACGTCTCCATTCATGGATATGATCGAAAATATAAGTGGACGTCGACTGTTTTAGTGAAGTTAGTAGTTCCGTGCCATTATCATATCTGACCGACAACTGAAAATGAGTTAGGAACGAGGTAGCTAACTGACTAAAATTGTAAAAAGAGGCCCGTGGTAACTCAATGTACCACTTGGCCGCGAGACCAATGAGCGTATGCTGGAAAAGATGTAAGCGGATCGAATCATCCGAGATGGAATTTGAGGCACACCAGAGGTGGTAAGTCATCACGTGATTGGACGGATCCTCTCCAGACTTACCTTCGAACTTGGGTATATCGCTGGGCAACTTATTTGGCATTAGCGGCCAGAACGGAAGATATTGTATTGGATCGTTCGTTAGGCGCGACAAGTCTGGTAAATCCAAAGTTGCGATAAACGGTAACTGCCGATTCGGATCCCTAAAACTCTGGGTCACAAGACCAGTCCCAGGAGGAGGATATCCAGGATAACTTGGAATAGGAATCGCATTCGGGATATTATATCCTCCTGGAAAACCAGGATTAACCGGACCGTACTGGGGTTGCTGAGGTTGTTGATAAGTGTACCCAGGATACGGTTGATACTGGTAAACCGGCTGTTGGACAGCAGGCCCGTATTGGTATTGTCCCTGGTACAGTTGATAAGCGAATTATGGTTGACTAGTGACAACCGTACTTAAACCAGGCTGTCCTACAGGCATCTGAACCGTAGTTTGAATCATAGATCCAGACAATGGTAAAGATGTCTAAGGAGTAGTTGCAGAGACAGTAGAAACCAGAGCTGTCGATACTCCAGAAGTAAGTGTGGTGGAAGGAGCAGATGTTGCGGCAGTTGCAGTAGTCGTTTGAGATAGAGTACTAGGTGCAATTGGCGACTGAGTAACTACCGAAGGTACAAAAGTTTGAACATTAGACTGGACTGGTTGCTGGGATGGACCAGCAACTAAGGATTGTCCAGCTTGAGATGACAACTGTACGTTTGGCTGCAACACTTGTTGACCTTGCGATGGATTCCACACTATGTTCATTCCAGGGTATTGACCCATGACAGGTTGAGGATATTGAGATCCATAACCGGATTGAGGGTAGGATTGATAACTGAAAGGCACAGTTCTCGTACCTTGAACATATGATTGACCTTGAGGTGGTTGATAACCTTGACTCGAGTATTGACCTTGAGGTTGATACCCTTGAGGTAAATACTGATACTGGGGTTGACCTTGACCTTGAGGTTGATACCCTTGAGGTAAATATTGATACTGAGGTTGACCCTGGGGTACATATTGAGGCTGGGGTTGACCTTGAGGAATGTATTGTACTATGGGTACATACTGTCCTTGAGGTTGCCCCCCAGACGCAACTTGTGTACCTTGAGGTTGCCCCCTAGGCGTTACTTGAGGCTGACCCCCAGGCGGTAATTGGCCACCTTGAGGTTGAGAACCAGGAACTGAACCTGACATCATATAAATGTCTCCTACACCTAATGGTCTGTTACCATTGTTCCGAGTTAATAACCCATGTTCAATGGGTTGAGGAGATGCGCCCGCAAAAGTACCAGACAATGACTGATACCCAGAGGGAACAGAAGGACTGCCGTACAAGAAAGATTCAGGAGATTGAGTGAACACGGATGACTGACCAGACATATTTACAGGAGTATAAATACCTCCAGGTGGAAAAGGAGTTCGAGGTGGAGAAAAACCTATCCCTCAGTTGTCTAAATAATTGGTTAATGAAAGGTACCAAGTAGTACTTCTAGGAGGACTGTAAAAGATAGATTCATGCTCTCTGAGATCAATAGTAGGTTGATCTTCAAGGATAGATACGCCTACTTCTTCCTCTGGAGCAAGTTCTTCAATAGCTATCAAACCAGCAGGAAAATTTTCGGTAATGAATCTTTCTACCCTAGGTGAATCAGGTGCACTAGAAGTTGGAGTAACAGGTTCAGATACTTTAGGTTCTTCGCCTATATCACTAGTAGATGAAAAAATACTAGCAAGCTCGGAAACTGCAACTGCTTCGGGATTATAACCTGTTTCTAGACCTTGGTAATCTGGATGGACTACCAACGACGATTCTCCTTCTTCAGGTGAACCTACTTTACTGCCACTAGGAGTTACAAGGATCTTTAAACCTTCGTAATGACTTGGGACGTCTTGAAGGGGTTCACCCAGAAGTCTACGGGATTTCCTCAACAATTCAGCCACAGAAACAACCTCAGGAGACTTGCCCCGAAGTCGACGGGACTGTCTCGGTAATTCCGCCACAGTTAAAAACTTTTAACTACTGCACACGCAAACAAAGTAAAATCTCAAAGCAAACCACCTAAAGTCTCTAAAGAACCAAACAAATTTGAATCACACGCCTAAAGAATCTAGGGCGTCAAACCAAGCACAAACAGTAGCCTTCCGGACCAAAAACACTAGTTGGAGATGAAACCCAACATCGTCGAATTCAGTACAGAAGTGGAGGGTGGAACAGTTACCTCGGCAACCTGCTTAATGAATAGACCGGCACAAGTTCCTCCACTTTAACCGTTTCGAGTGAAGTGAACCCCCCCGAAAATCCAAGTGAGTCTAGCCGACGTCTGCTCCAGGTACAGTGGGATCTTCCCTCCACCGTCACCTCGGTAGAATCCTAAAGATAATGGTCACTAAAGTTACCAACAGCAACAAATGCACCTGGGGGAATAGTCTACACTCCGACAGCACGGAAGGGCAGAGTATCAAGCTCAATCCCCTTGCCGGCTCCTTGACAATAATCCAAGGTTTACCGACAAGTGACCCCTGGCTCCTCGACAATGGTTAATCCGAGTTTTACCATTTGTAATACATGCGTGTCTGGCGTCGTTCCCAACGAGGGAGGATTGATCCCCTCACTGGTTCGGACACGAGCTCGTGCTTCTCCTTTAAGAGGAGCTTTCCCAGAGTACAAATGAAACAATTGGATTTATCCTACCACAAGATGAGCTACTTGTTTGGTTTTGCTGTCTTGGAGAGTTAATTACTCTCCTACTCCAAGACACTAGCCTGATCTATATTGGTGTTTCAGAGCCCTAGTAAATAAAAGTTACTAAGTTGATTTTACTTTAAGCGTTAATTTTATGGTTTTTCTTAAAGACAAAAGGTAGTGGAGATGAAACTGGTGGTGTGTAGACTCGACTCGCAACCTCTACAAAGATGCACCTAAGATGATTTACACTACTTTTCTTTTTCAATGAATCTCCTAGCTAAGAGAGTTGGAAAATGCAAATTTTATAGAAACAACTTTCTTGGCAAAGACAATCAAAGAAACAATCTCTTTATCTTTTCAAAACATACAACTCATGACCACTAATTACTTCACGAAATTTCATTTCTCTTCCAAAAGACTACTAATGTTACCAAAGCAAACTTTTTCCAAAAGAATTTTTTGTGTTTTTTCTATATTAATAAAGCATGTAAAACTATTTATCAAATCAAATTTAACAAATCTAAAACAATCAAATCAAATTCACTCAAAAGCAAATTAAAAGAAAATTTACCTAGAAGAAAAAAATAATGAGGACAAAAGCCTACAAGGATAATTCCCGGATGTTTTACTCAGTCAAAATGCAACTAAGGATCAATTCATGTAGAATCATAAACTAATCAAAAAACAAAATCGAAATATTTTTGTTCTTTTTTTTCAAGGATGAAATTAAAAGCTTTAACCAACAAACTCTTCGATATTCGCAAAGAGAAGACACAAAGGTAGGTCTCTCACAAGGGTGACTTCTATGACAGGCCTGACTCTTAAGAGAACTGAACAAAACCAAGGAGATCCAAAGTTTGACAATCTCTAACGCCAAAGTCACTACACGACCAGTTAAAAATCAAACCCTAAGGCAAAATCCCTATGAATTCCACCAAAACCCTCAACACTAACGGGACAAGTTCAGGTGAAGATCTCTGACAGTAAACCAATGGATTTGGGCAGTAAAAACAAATTTAAAACAAAATCTAAAGAGCAAAATGAAGAAAAATGAAATTTTCTCAAATTTGACAGGGGTACGCAGGTGATCTGTTGACACAGGCGCGGGTATGCCCTATGCACGAAGACGCAGTGCGTACAAGTACGCACTATGCCTAACTCAGAGGCTGCGTACTACTGGCAAAGCTAAGAAAAATAAAAATCTAATTTGACTCTAAGCTAACCCACCCAAACACACAGTTAGACAGCCAAAAATCAGAAAACAAGCGATTTTTCTCAAACCAAAATATCAAATCAAAAAGAACTCAAACACATTCATGGATTCCCCAGTGGAGTCGCCATTTTGTCATGTGGAAAGATTTGTTAGTGCGGACACAACCGACCTCCGTAGAAGCCTAAGACTTTCTAGTGACAAACAAGACAAAGAAGAGCAATCCTTCTCTAAATATGCATTTACAATATGAGAAATCAAGTGTTTAGATCCTACCTGTAACCCAACGCTGTTGTAGTAGTCCAGCTTCGTTGATCCGAATGAGCTCCTCCTTCTCTTCGAAACCTGCATTCACTAACAATCAAATGATTAAATAGCACCTGAATATCACATAAAATAAAACATATTTAACATATAGACCAAGGAGTATATGAAACAACTCATAAATAACAAATTGTTGAGAAGAATGGACTTATTTGTATTAAAAGGTAACAAAAGGAACCATTACAACCTGAGCCTTGGTGTTGTGCAGGTCCCTCCCAGGGTCCAGAAGAGTTCTCCTTTACTCTGATCAGCTCACCCACTTCCAAATGAAACAAGCAAAGATGGTAATCTCTCCTCACAAGCTTCTACAAGGAAGTCCTAATTCCAGCAGCATCTACCCTTAGGAATGTTCAGCTTTCAACATCCCCTCCCTTTGGCCCAATGACTGTATTTATAGTGCTCTAGATGAATTTATTCAGGTCCACCATCAATGGGATAAGCCCCTCTTTGGATGGGATAGCTCCCCTCTTGATGGGATAAGTTCCTCTTTGGTAGGGATACATGAACCATCTGGAGGCGCTTCATACACGTCAAACAAGTTTCTAGAAGACTCTAGAAATGACCACAAGTAACTTTTTTAAGATGAAACTCGCGCCTTTTGACCTTTACAAGGGTACGCACCCACCCCTTTACATACAGAGCGTACGAGTACGCAGGTATTATGAACTTGGGTTGCGTACACGCAGGTAAGGCTAAGAGAAACTGCGTACCAGAGATAATTGACTTTAAATGACTTTTCTCTCTTTTTTGAAGTTTGACATGAAGAGCAGAGGCATGAGACTTGCCAAGGAGGATAGTATGATAGTGGATGGAGCCATACTAACTGCAAATAGTCATGGTGACATTTTTTAGTGTAACAGTTAGACCTCTCCTAGATTGATGACATTATGGTTTGGTCAATGCTCAAGATAAGTGGTTTTTTGGGAGCAGCCCAATGTTGGAGGGAAAAAATTGTTAAATTTTCTTTTATTGTATCTCAATTGCATTCTTTTTCAGTTGTGCAAAAGGTCTTCCAGTGGGGAGGCAAACAACAAGAGGCATTTAATGCTTTGAAACAAAAGATCAGTTCAGCCTTTATACTTGCTCTTTTGGGCTTGAAAAAGTCATTTGAGTTTCAGGTTGATGTATGTGACTATGCCATGGGCGCAGTCTTTATGAAATATGGTAAGTCCATTTCATTTCATTCAGAAATTTTGAAAGGTGCAGTGTTTAAGTTGCAGCGACAAAGGCACTTTCATTGGATGGGTTTTCTTCTACTATTCCACTTGGTCAAATGGAATAAGACAGATATAAGCGACAAGTTTGTTGATATGCATTCTAGGCCTATTGTTTGTATAACTACTTTCCTCAAGCATCATCTTGTTTTACATGAAATTTATGATCAGCAAAATACATACTTTCAAGATGTAATTCAAGCTTGAGTCAAGGGAATCAAGTTAAGGAATTTGTTTACCATTTGCATCATAATGTGTTGTATCATCTTGGTAAGAATGATGTTGCTATTGATGGTAATGTTGGGCTGTGTTATATTCTTTCCACAACTAGCCCACATAGTTAACCGGGGGTTAGAGGGAGGGAGGCCACAGGGGGTTTGAGGGGCACCCGTAACCCCACTTTATGGGGTCCGGGGCAGCGCCCTGGAAAATTTTGGTTTTGGACCCTATGTTAGGTTGGGCAGACCCACCTACAGTTTTGTGCATGATTTTCGCACATGTTTTTTGGATGCAATGGTTTTTCGATCCATGGTATTGGACACGATGGTTTTTGGTCCATGGTATTGGACGCGATGGTTTTCGGTCCATGGTATTGGATGCTTCAACATGTATAAATATGTATTGTAACATTGAAATGAACATAATTAAAAATCAAGCTGGTAGTCCCGGTTTTGGGATCCAGGGGAAAATCTATGTGTATATGTGTTTATGTGTTCTGCTCTCGAATTATTTATTTTCTGTGTTTTAGAATTCATATGCAAGTAATTTTTGTATGGGGGTAAAACCTACATTTGGCATCAGAGCAATTTTGGCTTCAAGGGGATGCCTTTGTTACTGAGCGGTTTTCTCGGGCCTGTGGTAGACCCTGTTCAGTGGGAGATCTGCGAGATCGATTCTAGTGCTGAAAGAAGATGGCGAGCAGTGGAAAGATAGAGATCGAGAAATTTAGTGGTCAGAGTTTTGAGTTGTGGAAACTCAAGATGGAGGATCTGTTGGTGGATAAAGATCAATGGATCGTGGTAGATCCAGGTACTAAACCAACGGGAGTGTCCAATGAAAAATGGAAGAAGTTGGATCGTGTTAGAAAATTATATATTACGGAGCAATGGAACACATAAAATATTGCAGAAATATAAACACAGAAAACGCACAAAACAAGAGAGACACAGATATACATGGTTCACCCAGTTTGGGCTACGTCCACCCCGAACAGCCAATCCTTCCTTTCTATTATCCAGCAAAATGAAGAGACACAACCTACAGAAAATCCGCTGTAATATCCTCTGTTTTCTCTCACAGTCTCATCTTTGTTTCTCGCTCACAGAATACACATCTATCACACAGCCTCAAATACAATACCCTCATACAAAGAGAGGGGTTTCCTTCTAGGGCAAAAAACCCTAAACTAAACATAAGTTGTATTGTCAGATCATCCGCCTAATGAACGGCCCAGATTGACTAGAAATTACTATACTTTTACAAGGCAATTTTACAAATGTTTTTAACTTTGGGGGCGCTGCCCCCGAAACCCCCCGCCAGGGGGGGGCTCCCAAAGGTCGCAGTCGCCCCCCCTGGACCCCCCTGCAGCGAATATTTTACGGGCGGCGTTTCCGCCCCCATTTTGAACTGGGGTCCTACGTGGCGATACCTTTGAATATAGAAGATAATCAGGCTCCACACCCAATAGATCGGAAGGCAAATAGCACAATACGATTGTGTGTCTTAGATTCAGTATTGTTGAATGTTTTAGGGGAATCTACGGTGAAGGCTTTGTGGGACAAGTTAGGGACTTTGTACCAATCTAAATCTCTGGTGAATAAACTATTCCTGCGAAAAAAGTTGTATAACCTAAAGATGAAAGAAGGAGACTCAGTGACAGAGCATCTGAATGCATTTAATATTGTGGTAAGTCAGCTAGCATCTATTGATATTAAAATTTCAGATGAAGATAAGTGCATCAGTTTGTTGTGTTCTCTACCAAATTCGTCGGATAGTCTGGTTATTAAAATAGGTAGCAATGCAACTGCCTTGCAGTTTGAAGAAATAGTATCAGCCTTACTAACAGAGGAGATGAGATAGAAAATTATGGAGAGCTAGAATGGTGATGCCTTGTCTATACGAGGACGGTCCCAGAACAGAAATAAAAATAAGTCATCGAGTGGGAGATCTAAATCTAGAGGGAGATCTAAATCTCTAGGAAAAACTGTAAAGGTGGTGTGCTGGAAATTCAGAAAGGAAGGCCACTTCAAAAAGGACTGTAAATCTAAAGCTCCTGACAAAGGAAAGGGATCTGATGAGGCTCCTTCTGCAGAGGTGAAAACCACCTCAAATGAAGGTGGGGATGTGTACTTGGCTTCTTCAAGTACACATGTAGATCATGAGGCATGGTTGATTGACTCAAGTGCATCCTTTCACTTCACTCCCCATAAAGAGTGGTTATGTGAGTATGAGAAATATGATGGTGGTGATGTCTTCTTAGGGGATGACAGGAAGGCTAAAATCATTGGTCATGGAAAGGTAAAGTTGAAGTTGCAAGGTGGAAGAGTTAGAACACTTCCGGGTGTTCTACATATTCCTGCATTTGCCAGAAATCTAATTTATGTAAGCAAGCTGGATGATGCAAGTGTAAAAATAATGTTCCAGAAGGATACCTGCAAGATGGTTCAGGGAGCACTAGTATTGATGCGGGGAGTTCGGATTGGAACTCTGTACAAGCTGCAAGGCAGCATGGTTGTTTATGGGTGCAACAGTTCTGTGGTTCCTGAAAGTGGAGCAGAAAATCTAGTGGTATTTGGAAAGAAGACCATGTTGTGCATCAAAGGCTTGGACATATTGGAGAGAAAGGCCTTCGAATACTTCATCGTAAAGGTATGGTAGAAGGTATGAGTAATAGCTCTCTGGATTTTGATTTCTATGAAAATTGTGCATATGGGAAGCAGAATCGAGTGATTTTCCCCTCTGATAGTAAGAGGGCGCAACAGATATTAGAACTTGTGCACAGTGATGTGTTTGGACCTGTGAAGTTTCCATCACTGGGTAAGTCTGTGTACTATGTATCATTTATAGATGAATTCTCAAGGAATACATGGATATATTTCCTTAAGAAGAAATCTGAAGTCTTTGATAGGTTTAAAGAATTTAAGGCTCTGGTGGAAAACCAGACAGAGAAGAAGATAAAGGTGTTGAGGACAGATAACGATGGAGAGTTTTGCAGTAAGGAATTTGAAGAACTCTATAAGAAGTGTGGTATAGCATGGCAGAAGACTACTCCATATACACCTCAGCAAAATGGAGTTGTAGAAAGAATGAATAAGACGTTGATGGAAAGGGCAAGAAGCATGCTCAATGGTGCCGAGTTAGGACAAGAATCCTGGGCAGAGGCGATGGATACTGCATGTTACCGGGTCAACAGGTCACCTTCATCAGCGTTAGAGGATAAGACTCCACAAGAGGTATGGACTGGTAAGAAACCCTCTCTTTCACATCTGAGGGTATTTGGATGTGATGCATATGTACATGTTCCAAAGGAGAAACGGACCAAGTTGGATAGTAAATCTGAAAAGTGTATCTTTATTGGGTATAAGGATGGTTTAAAGGATTATAAGATTTGGAACCCAGTCTCACGGAAGGTTGTATACAGCCGAGATGTGGTGTTCAGAGAGGTGAAAGATGTTATTAAACATGAATTCCAACGAAAGGAACCTAAGAAGATAGAGTTTGAGCTAAAGGAGGAAGAATCAAACTCTACAACAGAGGAGGAATCAGAAGATGAAGAGCCACAAACTCCGGCTGTGAGAAGATCAATTCGAGAAAGAAGGTAGCCTGAAAGGTATATTCCATCTGCTTTCTGTTCAAATTTTGCTTTATCTATTATTGACGATGATCCCAGAATAGTGAAGGAAGCAGTAGATTCAAAGGATGGAAAACTCTGGTAAGAGGCCATGGTTGATGAAATGGAATCTTTGCACAAAAATGAGGCTTGGGATTTGGTGGAGTTGCCGGCTGGGAGGAAACCCATTGGCAGCAAATGGGTGTTCAAAAAGAAGACAAATGCAGAAGGAAAAGTGGAGAAATACAAAGCTTAGTTGGTAGCAAAAAGTTATTCCCAGGTGCCGGGAATTGATTTTGGTGATATTTTTTCTCCTGTTGCCAAGGTAACTTCTATTAGATTACTTTTATCTGTTGTTGCTGCTTTTGATTTTGAGGTAGAACAGATGGATGTGAAGACAGCATTCTTCACGAGGATTTGGAAGAGGAGATCTACATGTAGCAACCTGAAGGCTTTGCAGTGAAGGGTAAGAAAGAACTAGTATGCAAGTTAAAGAAGTCTTTGTATGGGTTAAAATAGTCACCAAGGATGTGGTATCACAAATTTGATACATTTATACGAGGACTTGGCTTCACCAGAAGCAAAGTAGATCACTGTGTGTATTTTAAATTAATTGGTGACCATGTTATTTATCTGGTCTTATATGTGGATGATATGTTGCTAGTTGGAAATGACAAAGAAATTATCCAGGATTTGAAGACCCAATTGTCCTCCAAATTCGACATGAAAGATCTTGGTGCTGCAAACTATATTTTGGGCATGGAAATTAAAAGAGATCGGGAAAAGAGGAAGCTCTAGTTAAACCAGAGGAAGTATGTCGAGACAATACTGCAGAGGTTTAATATGCAAGATAGTAAACCGGTGAAGGTTCATATTCTTGTAGGTGTGAGGTTATCTGTTGAGCAGTGTCCCAAGACACAAGAAGAGGAAGAGGACATGTCTCGTGTTCCATATAGCAGACGGTAGCCTGATGTATGAAATGGTCTATACTAGACCAGACAGTGCACATGCAGTGGGAGTATTGAGCAGGTTTATGTCAAAACCATAGAAGGAGCATTGGACAACAGTGAAGCGGGTTTTTAGGTATTTGCGTGGCACTAGTGATTATGGTTTGTGCTACCAAGGAAGACCAGGATTGGACAGAGTGTTGGATATTCGTGGCTTTGTTGATGCAGACTGGGTTGGAGATTTGGATCAGAGAATATCTACAAGTGGGTATGTGTTTAACCTATTTGGAGGTGCAGTCAGTTGGATGAGTAAGAAACAATCTGTAGTGGCACTATCAACTATAGAGGCAAAATACATGGCAGCCACTCATGTCAGCAACGAAGCAGTTTGGTTGCAGAGATTGTGTTCAAGTATGGGGTTAGTACAGGAAGCTATAAGGATAGACTGTGACAGCCAAAGTGCAATTTTCTTGGCAAAGAACCCTGCATATCATTCAAAGACAGAGCACATTGATGTTCAGTATCACTTTGTGATGGATATGATAGAACACAAAAGGTGTTGTTCGTAAAGGTGGACACTTTGAAGAATACTGCAGATGCATTGAAAAAATCTGTGAGCTCTGAGAAGTTCTCTTGGTGTAGAGAAACAATGGGTGTTGCAGGGGTGGATAAATGACTAAGCTCTCTTGTTTCCCCCTATGGAAAGAAAACAACAAGTGGGAGAATGTTGGGTTGTGTTATATTCTTTCCATGACTAGCCCACGTAGTTAACTGGGGGTTAGAGGGGGGGTGGTCACAGGGGATTTGAGGGGCACCCATAACCCCACTTTATGGGGTCCGGGGCAGCGCCCCGGAAAAATTTTGTTTTGGACCCTATGTTAGGTTGGGCGGACCCACCTATGGTTTTGTGCATGATTTTCGCACATGTTTTTTGGACGCGATAGTTTTTCGATCCAAGGTATTGGAAGCGATGGTTTTTGGTCCATGGTATTGGATGCTTCGGCATGTATAAATATGTATCAAGCTGGTAGTCCTAGTTTTGGGATCCAGGGGAAAATCTCTGTGTATATGTGTTTTATGTGTTCTGCTCTCGCATTGTTTATTTTTTGTGTTTTAGAATTCGTATGCAAGTAATTTTTGTATAGGGTAAAACCTATAAGTAACATGGAAAAATCCAAGGAGTTCATTGAATGACTCCAAATGGTACATCACGCAGTGCAAGATTAGCTTGAAAAGAGCAAAGGCAAGTATAAAGCAAGGCATGACAAGCATCGTGTAGATCCCAAGTTCCAAGTCTGTGATTAATGGATCAAGATTGGAAAGGTGAGGGAACTGTACCCTCACCTACTGGACAACTAAAAGTGGTATTTTGGGGTCCAAAAGGCTTCTAGTGGGGAGGAATGATCAGGTTCTCAAAAACTAGCTCAAAATTCCAATTTATCAGATCAGTGGAAAACTTGAACAATCGGGTAGTGCTCTTCATCTTGAATCCGATGCAACTCATTTCGCGTGAAACGAACACCATATTCTCCCATAATCCTATTTTGGTTCGCTTTCCTAAACAGGAAAAAATTTTAAAAATGTGACAGCCCAGTCAGCAATCTGTACTGTTGACATGGCATTGATTGTGCAGGTCTATGTGGCAAGTTGACTGGTCAACAGGCTCCTCTTGTGAATGGTAGGCTAACAAGTGGCATTTTTTTATTGGATGTAATTCAAAATTTTTGATTGGATTGGTGGCCAACCATGGGCTGACACGTGAGGGCCACCAAAATATTGGGTCAAGTTCCGAGCAGCAGCAGCGGGGGTCAAACTCGCAACCACCAAGCAACAAGCATAGTCATATACCAACGTGTCATACCATGAGTCTTAATAGAATATGGAAGTGACCCATATTTAAACATTAATTGTTGTGCATTTGGGGGAAGGGTTAGCCTGTGTGGGGGACATCCCTTGGGCACACGCACCAATACGACCACCAGCGAAGAGAAGCGGGGGCCTGCCCAGTGGGGGCTAGTCATTGGCCTTAGCCCTGGGCATGTGGCCCCCATACGAACCCAATTTTTAGATTATAGGCATTGGAGGTTGGTTAAAGAGTCTGACAATTTCACCTGAAAATTGGTGAAATTGTCACTTTGTTAGCACGTTTTGGGGAAAATTTGTATGATAGTGCCAGGTTTTTGGGGAATTTGCCTGCGATTAGTAGAAAACTTGGAAATGCCATAACTTCTTCATTTTTTTACCAAATCATGAGCAGAAAGAGGCTACACAAGAATTTTTGGGTATTCTGGAGCCATTGGAATAGGTTTCAGAGCTTTCTGAGCATTGTAAACTGATATATTCACATTTTTTAGCATAATAGAGAGGGCCAAGACATTGGAAGTTGGACCAAGGAGACCTAGCCCAAGAGGGGTGAACTCCTTCATCATGTGTTGTTGTGATACTATTTATGGTGATGTTTATGTTTGTTATATGCTATTGTTCATTCATTTGTTTATGTTAATTTGCACATAAAATTTACATAAAAACACTCAAAACTCATGTTTTAAACTTCCAATTAACCTCATAAATCCTTAATCACTTTTAACATAATCTAAAAATAATTTAGTACAACAAACTAATTATCCCGATCAAATCGCACTTGCACCCAATCCAGGAACAAGAATTGGTTTGTGATTGTTCCCAAGGCCTTGGCTAGCTTTGTTGTTTTTCATACTACCCAACACATCAAAGATCCTATATCGACCATGATCTTGGTCCCTATGGCGATCATGTTCTGGTATCTCATGACTACCATGTGTTGGAATATATTATATTCCTTGGAAGGTAATAATTTCTTTGTATTGTGTTGGAAGTTGTCCAAAATCTTATGTAAAAGAGTAATACATTATATCCCATATTTATTATGGCACAGTATACTCTTGTATCCATTTATTATATAAAGAGGTGTTATTTTGGAGAATTATATTATCCCACATTTAATATGTGACAGTAATTCCTCCACATCTCTAGTATATAATAGTGTCAAGGGAGCCTCTTAAGGAGTATACCATTTTTTGATACCATCACATCTTATCTTGTGCTCACAACATATTGCCATTTGTATCGAGTCATTTGTAGTTGCTCTCTTTGTAAGATAGTAGGATATTTATGGAGATAATAGAATACAACCTTCTCGTGGATGTAGCCCAATTGGGTGAACCACATATATCTGTTGTATTATTTTTTCTTGTTCTCTTTCTGTCCTTATTTATATGTTGATATATTGTTGGTTTCTTAGATAGATAGCTAGTTTAGTAGATCTAATATTCTAACACCATGACTTTGATAAGAATACTTTCTCTCCTTGTGACCTTCATGGAAACCATTCAATGAATCCAAATAATCACCATTGCACTTCTATTTGAATTTTTTACTGAATCTTCTTTTTTCCCTCGCGAACTTCTTCGCAGTTGAATACTCCTTAGACTCCTTGATTCTTTTCTCCTGGGAAAACTTCTCAGAACTCCTTTTGTGCACATAATCATGGGCTTTTGACCCTCCTCTATGATAATTCCTATCACCGTTGGGGCCCCCACCTAAATTATTTTCATTGAGTTTTGCGATCTCCCTTCGAACCTCTTTGATTTCAACCCTTTCAGAGATTGAATCGTCATCCTGAATGGACATATCGCAACCATATTTAAGACTCTGGCCCAAATCGGCCTTATCGATCTCAAATATTCCTATGCAATTACTATTACCAAATATTTTTTTATTATCATCACCATGAGAATATGAATTTAAATACTTGACGCTTGCAATGATCAAGCCCTTGTCATTGTTCACAATGTTTTGAAGATCCAAGGGATGGGAAGCCAACAGTCCTGGATGACCTTGTTCATTAAGAAATGAGGTATCTAATTCTCCCAAGTTCAACCTTCTTAACTAAAATGTTTGTGACTTCCTTATGCATTTCACGCCATTGAAATACAGTCGCTCGATCGTCTCCATGCCCACGTACTCTATAAAAAAATCACTAGCAAACCTTAAAAACTCAACAATAAAGGCCTTATATATTAAGAAAAAATTACAAACCCTCAAGAACTAGAATCAAAAGCATATCTATATCAATCACAAAATTTCCAAAAGAGCCTTAAAAATTAAATAACAAAATAAACCAAATGGAGAAACCCCCATAGACTCTCAAACCCTTGAAACCTTAGACACCATTAAATATAAAACCTCGAAGCCAGTATAATTAATAGCATGATAAACATGTACAATGACGAAGGGAGAAAGCGAGGCACGGAGAATAAAAGGGGAAGGGAATTACCATGCATACCCTTTAGAAGGTGGGCATATGGGAAGAATCCCCCCTTAAGATCACATTAGTTATTAAGAGGGTTTATGTGGGTATGATTCCCTGTCTCGCTATCTTTCGAGCTCTTATTAAACTGTAAATGGTCAGCATAATACCACCATATATTATTTGTATTTTCTTAGATTATCGTTGTCTTAGTTTATCCGAAAATTCAGTCTCAATTCTTACAAGGATAATGAGGATTTGTTAGTAATTCTCGGTAAGAAGATGCAACATTATGGAGGGGCCAAATGCCCCACAAAATCCTTACTACAAATAAATATCAACGAAAATTCTTCAACTTCTCACCCCAATAAAGCTAAATCAAATCCTAAAACGCCTCTAAAATGGTATCGAAGTCCTGACTTCAAACCCTAATCTAGTTATTTTGCACCTAGAGGAGCCAGGCTTCCAACCTCGAGTTTAATAAAATGGGTAAATATGTAGGCAAGTCTTGCTCTCTATTCTTTTCTCATTTTTATTTCCTACACTTCCAGTGCCTCTTATTTGATTTCAAGTTTTTCTTTGAAGCCACAGCAGAGTTATGTGTGTATAATCCTACGATTTCAACCCTCCTTTGTGATAATTCCTATCACCCATAGCAAAGCCAAATGAATCTGTAAAGAGTCTAAACAAGATAATATTTTAAGGGACATTCGTTCATCCCCAACCAACGTATTCAACCAGTCCTCCGGAAAAAATGAATCTAGCAAAGAAGAGACTTGCAGCCTCTGAGCAAGAGCCTCTATGTAGCAGTGGCCTATCATCCTCTGGGCAGTGGTGGCCTATCATTATACCAAATTGTAATTGACAATATCGGTCTTCATCCGATGGAAAATGTTATTTCAATCAGCTAACAACAAAATCAATGTCCGAAGATGGCACAGGTGGCATGTGAGGGACTTCTTCTCACAAGGAACGCATTACGGTGTAATTCTTTAGAATTAAAATGAATATTTATAATATTTTTATTTAATAATTGTAATTATATGAATACATTTTATTTTGTTTAGTGTTGAACTAATCTTATTATGGAACATGTTCTCCTTCGTGTAGGTAAGCCATTCAATGTCAATGTCTATAAAAATCCTATTTTTTGGCACAACTTCTACTTGTGTTGAGACAAGGCATTAAAAAAGTATAGAAAAAGCCAGTGTTGGAGACAATGCATGTCCATGTTGAGACAAAACATTAAAAAGGTGTTGGAAAAATACCATGGTGGAGCCAATGCATGTAGATGTTGGGACAAGGCATGATCGTTGGTGTCGGGACAAGGCATTAAAAATGTGTGGAAGAAGCGTGTGCTGAGAGAAGATATGGAAAAAAATCATGTATCTTGTCAAGGTGTTGAAATTAGCTATAAATATTCAGGTTCTTAACTAAAATTTATCGTTGTGTTGGGCTAGATTTTAAAGTAATAAGAATCTAATGACCTATATATCACATACAACTCATCCCAACAGTAATGTTGCTTAGCAAGGTGGATATTGTTGGAAATAGAAAATGTACATGTAGGGAGGTGTGAAAAAAGTTCATTTTTCTACCAATGCCCATGGGGTGTCATAAACTAACTATCCATCATCGTAATTTAATTATATAATCTTTATAATTTAATTTTGATTTTAACAATTGAAAAAATCATATAAATATTAGCTAACTATTATAAATTAAATACAATATTTAATCTTTAAGAAAATATTCTAAATTGATCATTAAAAAAAAGAAAATCTAAAAACTCCAATTCTAAAAAAAATACTTATTAATTTGATAAAACAATGTTTATATAATTTTTTTTAAATGGTCAAATGTTATTACTATTCAAACCTTTCTTGGAAATAGATGCTACTACCTATCAAAATAAATAGCAATTCTCAAATATAGCCATTAATAGACTTACATTGTGAAATCAGTTTGCTTTCTCTTCTTTGGTTATTCTAGGTAGTTATTGGAAAGTGTGTGTGTTGGAAGAAGATATGGAAAAAACCATGTATCTTGTCAAAGTGTGGAAATTAGCATTGGGACAAGGCATTGAAAATGTGTGGGAGAATCGTTTGTTGGGAGAAGATATGGAAAAAAACACGTATGTTGTCAAAGTGTGGAAATCAACTATCAATATTCAGGTAAAGTTGTTGACACCTAATCATGGGAATTGGGTGAACAGTTGTAAATAATGTAAATAATAAATAATGGAAAAGGAAGAGTCATCAAGAGGTGAGACCCAAGAGTCACTCCCTCATTTATATAACTATGAACAATCTAAATGAATAAACACAGTTCATTTGAGGAGTTACCTCCTGGCCTGACATGGTATCAGAGCCAGCTTCATTTTTGGCTTCCCTCTCTGCCCTTGTAACTACCTCCTGTCTATTTTCTTCATATTTTGCAGAACTAACACCTCTGTCATACTCCTGAGGCCTCTACCATACTCCTAAATCCTACATTGTCATATGCGTTTTTGGCCCATATTCCATGCATACCATACTACCTTCGATCTCCATACTTTTTTGCCTCTGGCTTCCAGTGAAGTAAGGAACCAATACCACCGACTGAATAGCATAGAGAGGAGTTTTATGAGGAGGATGCTCTGCTACTCTTAGGACATGGTCATGCTACTTGTTCGTTAAATGTTTTGAAGACTGTGTTTTATAATTATAAGGTGCATCTTTGGATACTTCTGGTACGAATTATTTTATATACATTTAATGATTTTGTTGCCTGGAGGTGATGCGTGAATGTAGTGCAATGCATAATGGTGCGGTGAGCATGGAAGAATCTTGGTTCAAACTAGAGCCACGAGCAGTGCCCTCCAACAGACCTCCATACCACAAGCACGCGAAATGGTGCAGAATGGTATACGTTTATAACTGTCATAGCATTTTTATAAACTATGGAAAATTATTTGCATTAGCTTCTATTGTCTCCATATTATACCGCTCTCCGTAGTAATGTTGTATGCTATATGTTGTGCCTCCCCGTGGTATGTTGTATATTGTCTCTTAAATGGGCTTCGTCATCATATACCGGTTTTGTCACTGTGATACCTGCATTGGTTAAAATATATAACTGTTTTTTTTTATACCAATTTTAATATATGTCTTGTTTGTCATTCAACACATGGTAACCACTCTCTACTATCCAGGATACCACTATAAAAAAAGACTCAAACCACAGTCTCTCACCATACCACTACTCTGCAGTAATACCTCCCCTCCGCAGTATTACCTCCTCCAGTGATCATATGTAACGGTTGTCATACCTTGTTGTGTCATACGTTAGGTTTACATTGCCTCCCCCATATACACCCTTGTTGTTCACTTTAATTGCTTATTGAATTAAACAAAAAAGTGTGACATTAATTGTCAACCCAGGGAAGTCTTGTTATTTCAAAGGCAACTGCGTACTATATGAAATCAATTTTAAAAGCAAAAAAAGTTGTAGTACAAACAAATCATGCCCTACTTTAACAAACTGAAGCTCCACTCTGCATTACAACAATTACACTCTATTGCAGATAACCAAAGAATGCTTAATTCCATTCAAAGAATCATATAATGAAAAAGAATCAAGCTGCAAAGGAAAACAATGGTTGTGTTGTAACAGAGAGTCAGGACCCTATCCCCAGAGAAGGAATCTCCAGCACCTACCTCTGATTAACTAGCTTGCCAATTCACTCTGTAACTTAATCACCAGTGAAACCACTCATGAACTACTGTGAATAATACAATAATCAATTGAGAAAGAAACAGAGTTTCAGCAAAGGTATTGTAAACAATATTCAGCAAACAGTACTTGTTAACAAGGCATGAATAAAAGACACACTTGACACACTGCAGAAATATAATGGGTGAATCTTGTGATGAAGGTGGGCCCTGTCCTTCTCACAAGATTCCCAGGAAACAAGAACTAGAAAAAGATGTTCAGAACAAAATTTTATTCATCCATCAATATGTCATATTACAAAAATAATTCCAGTCATGTTCCTTCAGCTAAGCCTTTTTCCATAGTCTGTTCATCCCCCTCTAATGTAGATGTCTCCTCTTTATAAAGAGGAGACATCTATTACAAAAAATTTACATTATTTTAACCCATTATACAAAAATAGGGAAATCAATTTCCCGTCAACAAAATGTTGTTACAGTAATGTTGTCTTTAGATCATAGGCGTTACATCCAGTGTAATAGCTTCCTCGGTGATCAGTCTGGTTACTTTGCTGCTGTCAAAATTAGAATGCAAATCCCAATTGTTTCAGCATCAAGATTCGCGTGTCATTTTTACTGTTTCAGAAACTACAAAAATAGTCTCCAGGCTGTTTCAGCAACGCGGATTGCACATCATTCTTTAATTGTTCAGCATTTAATAATTCAAATATTAACTATGAATATGTCGTGATTATATGCTAAATAATTAAACGTATAGTGATGAGAAGAATCATTACATACCTTTGGGATTAATTAGGTTAAAACACTAGCAAGGACTTTTAAATGTAAGTTGAAAAGGGTGATATTATAGCAAAATATATGGTCAAAAAGGGACAATATGAGGTCCTAACAACCCTTCCCATAAATCCCCACCCCCATATACTCCCTACCCCATATACACTCTCCCCCAATAACACCTTCCCCCAAATAACACCTCCCTCAAATATACCTCTGCCATATATCAGAATTAGATTTTTTTACCATGAGTAAAATTTTTCAACAAAAGAATTTTTTTCTACAATACACAGATTTTACAATGCATTCATTGATATCTATTGTGGGAGTGGTTCTCACTGGGAAGGAGAACTATCTAGAATGGTCACGGAAGATCAAACACACTCTCATTTTTAATGAGATGTGGAAAGGAGTTTGTGTTGGAGAAGGAGACAAAGAACCAGAAAAGCCTACCTCAAACAAAGAATTCACCATTTGGGAAAATAAGAACAGCAAAGCATGTGCCTTGATTGCAGCATTTATAAATGAAGTTTTGAGTCACCATATTTCGCCATTTTCAAATGCTTTCGAAGCCTTACAAAAATTGAAAGAACTCTAAGGCTCACACTCCGCGCTTGAATTTGTTCAACTCATGATTAAATTGTTCAGCCTTGAATTGGAAAATGTTGATCATCTTGCTCTTGCATCAGAAGTAAAATCTATTATGCATGATATCAAAGTCACTAATTTTGAACTAGACATTCCTCTTATATCTTTTGTCAAGGCACTTTATCCCACTTATTCAAATTACCTTGAGTCATTGCAAGTAAATGGAAACCTCAAAGCAATTACCTTTGACTCCGTTGTGAATAAATTTGCTAAGAGAGAGAAAGCTTTTGGGAAGAAGATAGCTCCTCAGTATTCTGAAGAGGATGTGTGTCTTGCACATAGAGACAAGAATCTTGCTCAAGATTCTTCCAGAGGAAGAGGTGGTCGAAGAGGAAGACGAAGAAGAAATTTCAGAGACAGGGGGGAAGACACTCTCAAGGAGAAAAGTTTGATTTGCATTGCATACGTTGCAATAGAGATGGATCACATGATGCATCCACATGCAAGTTGCCTTGGGACATAATTGAGCAAGAAATAAATCAAACCAAAGGTAAATCTAATGACAAAGAGAAAGGTAAGGCACCTAAATCCGCTCACTATGTTGTGGCACATTATAATACTGGAGTAAATGAAGACCTGTTTAATGCTTCACTTACTTCCTGGACAAATTATTTGTTGCTTGATTCAGGAGAAACTTGCCACATGAATTTTAGAAGAGATTTTTTTGAATAATTTACTGACAATGTTGATGGAGCAGTTTACTTTGCAGACAAATCAAAACTCAAGCCATCAGGGCTTGGCACATTCAGGCTCAAATTTCCTGGTCTTCCAGACTTTCTTCTGCATCATGTTTTATATCTCCCACAACTAAGGAGAAACTTGTTGTCCTTGGTCCACATCTGCCACCAAGGGCACTCCATTCATATGTTTGATGGAAAGTTTGAGGTGAGAAAAACATCAGATCACTCACTTTTCATGACAAGGATAGAAGAAGAAAGGCTTCTCAAGCTGCAAGGTACCTCTGCTCGTGCACAAAATTTCTCATACAATTCTCATTATGATGAAGGTACATTTCCATCAAGTCTATTATGGCATGCTAGATTTGGACACTTGAACTATGATAGCCTTCGCTTGTTGAAGAAAAATGGTGTTATTGGTTTGCCTACAATTCCTAGGAAACTTAAGCAATGTGATGCTTACATTCTAGGAAAGCATAGCAAACAGTCTTTTCATGATTCACATTCCAGAGCACATAGGAAACTTAAACTCATTCATTCATATTTATGCAATCCAATGCCCATTCCTTCTGCAAATGGAAATAAATATATTATGGCATTTATTGATGATGACACTAGAATGTGTTGGGTTTATTTGTTGAAGAACAAATCTGATGCTTTTCAAACATTCAAGAACTTTCATACATGCATTGAAAATGATGCACAATCTCATATTGGCTCTATTCTCACTGATAATGGAAAAGAATACACTTCAAATGAATTTGAAAAATATCTTCGCCAGCATGGGGTAAAACATCAAATTATTGTTCCTTATAATCCCCAACAGAACAGAGTAGCTGAAAGAATGAATAGGCCAATCTTAAATATGGTACGTTCCATGATGTTTTTCAAGAATGTAAAATTGATGTTTTGTGTTGATGCAGTTCTATGTGTTGTATATGTAAAGCATATATGTCCATCTAATGCTATTAGAAACAAGACTCCTTATGAAATGTGGTATGGCCACATTCCTTCAATAAAGCATCTCAGGGTCTTTGGTTCCACCTGTTATGCCTTGATAGCAAAAGTACATAGAAACAAACTTGGTGCAAGGAGTCGTAAGTGTATCTTCTTGGGGTATTCAAACACCTCCAAAGCATATCGTCTCTATAATGAAGTTAATAAAAAGTTTGTTGTATTTAGAGATGTAATTTTTCTTGAATATTCCAAAGTTGACAATGTTTTTGAGGGGAAACTTGATTGCTTGGATAGATTCGCAAACGAAAAATCATTTCAATAATTTGATAATCAGATTCCAAATCTTGAAGGGGGGATTCCTATGTTGGATCAATATGTGGAATCTTCTTCTGAAGCACTCTCTCCCCCACATGAAACTCCAACCATAGATGATACTTTGAGTGATGTGATTGATAGAATTGGGAGACTCAATCTTGATTCATTCCCAACTCAATCAACTGAGAAGCCTGGACCATCTCAGAAAGGTCCCCCAAAGTGGCTTACAAAGACACTTTAAAGTGTTCATCCTAATGAAGTTGGAAAGATAGGAACAAGAAATTAAGCCATGAAAAATGGAAGTGATGTAGATGGTTCTGATTCACCTGTTGATATGGATGTTTCTATGATTGTGAATTGAATTTATCTACATATTTTGAACCAGCTTCCTTCAAAGAAGCTACTTCTCATGATGAATGGAAAAAAGAAATGTAAAAGGAGTATGATGCCTTGATAAAGAATGGAACTTGGAAGCTAGTTGATCCTCCATTGGGAACCAAACCAATTGGCTACAAGTGGGTCTACAAGAACAAGTATAAAGTTGATGGCTTGATGCAGGGATACCCCCGCTTACCCCCACAATATGCGTGTAAAATGTATAAGCACATTAGTCCCAGGAATTTTAACTCTCTAAGGAGTCAAATCTTCATTTTGAATATGGTTAAGGCCCTTTTTCTCATTCTCTGTAAAATAATTTATAGACTGACTAATTCTAACCCTTAATCCACCTTTTCCTTTGTATCGAAACTCAGTCACCTGCTTCAACCTTCATTAACCTTTTATTAACCCTTAAGCCGCATGTATACCAAACCCCACTTCATAACTATGGTAGACAATGGACTTACCACATAAACCTTCTTTATCGCGCTATATTTCAATTATAACCCGTTTATAATTGAAATAACCACAAACACACAATAACTTACCTTTTCGCCCTTTTCCTCGGTCCTTTCCGGACTTTAAAAATAATTCACCCACGTTCATAACTTCATCGGGTTCGCCTCATCGCTATCGGCGCATTGCTTAATAGCATTCCATCGTACCTTCACTTAACCTTCGTCTGATCGTCGATTAAACTGATCTCCACCATCCATTTCTTTCCACGATCCAACGATCAATATCTTTTCCCGCTCAATTAAACTGTACGACACTCCTCCGTTGTTGATCTACGCTTAGTGGATCTAACTATCCATAGCAATTTCGAGTCAACAAACAGCACAGAGAATACCCGCCCGAAAAGCAGTTTTTTCTCTCTCCTCCGCTGCTACGTGTCGCTCAGTTAGTGGAATCGGGTGATTACCCTTCAATACCACTTACCATCCTTCCTCTGCCCAAAATACCACTTAAGGTTTTGAGAAACCACCTCTTCGCTACGTTATCTTCTGCGCTCTTTCACCATGCGATGATCGTCGATCGGACGGTCGACATCTATTTCTTCCGCCATTCCTCCATCAAGGTTCGTTGAACCTCAGTGGTTTGATCTAGACCATTGATCTCTGAGATAAAATGGCTCCTGTGCATCGACAATTCGCCCCTTCATTCGTTCCTTTGCTTGACCTTAATTCATTTCTTCAATGTTTTGTGGTTTTGGGTTTTCCTTCAGGGTTTCGACCTTTCTGCTATTCTGTTGCACTCTTCCTGAGCTTAACTCTGCTAATTCTCAAATCGTTGCCTCTCCAGAGCATTACTCTGAATCTCCAATTGGATTCAATGACCCACTATGATTCCTCTAAACCATTCTCCTCTCTGCGTAGTTCCAGAGAACTCTACCTGCAACCTCTGTTATAGAATACGCAATTTATATGTAATTCAATCTATCAATACCCGTAACACACACATATATACAGTTGGGATAAACCTCTGTATTGATAAATATGAACAACTGATTACATATCGAGACTCTCTGTCTCTCAAGCCTCTTCAATATCAGTGGCCTCTTGCCCCTTACACTCTGCCCGTAGGCTTACATTTATACATAGGACTCTATAACCAATTTCCTAGTTTAAATCCTTAATCTACTAAACTGACTCCTAAATGTCCTCTCTAGTTCCTCGAATCATGAAACTACCTTAAGAGTTATAATTGATTTCTAACTCTCTTGTCATTATTAACCACTCATGTTCTCCTTTATTTGAGAGCATTTACAAACATCTCACATTATCTAATTAATTCCTATCCTACTCACTCAAAAGCCTAAATATTACCTTAATTCAATACTTAGGAATCCAACTTCCTTAAAACATATGACCCCCCTATGTCTACTAAAATACAATGATTTTCTCTTAGGTTGAATGCTCCTGCATCATGGCTCACTTGAAAAGCACAAAGCCAGGCTTGTGGCAAAAGGTTTTTCACATAAGGAAGGGGTCGATTATGAGGATACTTTTGTCCCCATAGCAAAATGGGCTACCATCCAGACACTCTTTTCCCTAGCATCTCAGAATGGTTGGAAAGTCCATAAAATGGTTGTAAAAACTGCTTTCTTGAATGGAGACATGAAAGAGAATGTTTTTATGTCCCAACCTGAAGGATTTGTTGTGAAGGGACATGAACATAAAGTATGCAAACTTGTGAAATCCTTTTATGGCCTCAAGCAATCACCGTGAGCCTGGTATGAAAAGTTAATTGAGCATCTTCTAAAACTCAATTTCAAACATTATGATCTTGATGATGCAACTTTGTTTGTCAAGAAAGTTGGAAAAACAGTTGTATATCTTATGGTATATGTAGATGATCTTTTGATGACAGGGAGAAATTAGAGCTACATTGCATCCATAAAGAAGGAATTAAGGAAATTTTTTGAAATGATTGATTTGGTCTATGTTCATTACTATCTTGGTATTGAAGTAACTCAACATCCGAAGTCTGTATTCCTTTCTCAAAAGAAGTACATTGGAGATCTGTTGAACTGGTTTGGCATGGCTGAGTGCAATCCTCTAACTACTCCAATGGAACAAAGCTTAAAGCTCACATCCACTAAAGGAAAATAATTTGAGGATGCAACAAAGTATAGACAGCTTGTAGGAAGTCTCAACTACCTGACTAACACTAGATCGGGCATTTCATTTGTTGTTGCAATCCTCTCCAGTTTTATGCAAAAGCCTTGAGAGGGACAATGGTCTGCTGCAAAAAGAGTTCTAAAGTACTTAAAGGGAACTCAAGACTTTGGAATCAAGTATACACAGGTGGGTGACTTCAGGTTGATTGGATACTATGATTCAAACTTCGATGGAGACAAAGAAAGAGGGGTATCTACTTCTGGTTATGCCATGAGTATTGGATCAGGAGTTATCTCCTAGAGATCACGCAAACAATCAATTCTAGCAAATTCCACAACAAAGGCAAAATATGTGGCAGCAGCTGAGGCAACAAAAGAAATTGTGTGGCTCAAGAAAATTTTGGAAGATTTGCAGGTAAAACAAGTACATTCAACTCCACTCATGATTGACAACACCTCTGTAATAAAGTTGGCCAAGAACCCAATGTTCCATGATCGAACGAAACACATCAATACAAGATACCATCTGATTCGACATCATGTTGAGGCCAAGGCAATCCATCTACGCCATTATTCCACTAATGAGCAGATTGCAGACATCTTCACCAAAGCACTTGGAAGAGAAAAGCTTGAAAGATTCAGAATGATGCTTGGACTCACCAACATCCCTTTAGATTAAAGGGGAGAATGTTGACACCTAATCATGGGGATTGGGTGAACAGTTGTAAATAATGTAAATAATAAATAATGGAAAAGGAAAAGTCAGAGGGGTGAAACCCAAGAGTCACTCCCTCATGTATATAACTGATGGAAATAATACTTGGGGGGGGGGGGTGAATCAGTACTAGCAAGTCAATAATTTTTCATTTCCATAATCAGATTTATATACGCTATTTCAGTTAATGGAACTTGCGTGTATACGCAACTATGTTTAAGGAAACTAGCGTATATCATGCAAACTTATGATTCAGTTAATTCATCATATGTTGATCTTTAATTAGTGCATCAGAACCATATAAACAGTAACCAGGTGTAGAAAAAAACAGAACAGACAATCACACACATGAACACAAGGTATAAGGTGGAAACCCAATGTGGGTGAAAACCACCTGCTGCAATTGTCTCTATCTTCTTTTTAATAAGAAACTTCTTTTTACAATTTTTGTACTGGTTCAGTCTTATACTAGTACGTAGGCTTCTACCTGCAGAAGGCTACAACCTACTCTCATTCTCCATCTTCTCCTGGAAGGGAGCTACAACCCCCTAGCTCTTGTACTAGTTGATATGTTTACTAGTACGTAGGTTCCGGCCTACAAAAGGGAACAACCTTCTCTTTTCTTCCAGGGACCACGTTTCATAAATTTTCAGACTAGATCCATCAATAACATCATTCAATCATCAAATATATCCGCATCAACCAATCTCCTTTGCACCAACCACAACTGAATCAATCAATCACTTTGAAAACCCTTCAATCTGATCTTTTAGAATGCTATAACCAGAATACAGTAACCAGAACACAAGCCAGAACCCAGAACACTGCAATAGCAAAAAGAAGCAGCTAAAACATATTTTATGAGGTATACGCTACTTCCATGTGTTGAACCTGCATGCATACGCTCTTTTCTCAAGGCGAACCTGCGTACAAATCTGCAAATCAAATTTAATATGTATATGTTGTTTTGATTTGCAAAACCAGCGTGTATACATGCCTTTTCTAAAGTGAACCTCTGTACAGATCCGTAAATGATTATTTAAACATTACAATAATTCCATACTTCTGTTATACCCAGATCATCATATTTACATATTACAACATGTGTCAGTTATTCAAATAAATGATCAAACCACATAAAGATACTTCACTTCAAGCCTTAAGATCTTGACCCATCATTAGATCTTATCCTTCATCAAGCGCTAAGGTTCATCCTTGGTTCAGATCCAGCTATGCACCATAACCCAATAACCTGTACACTAGATCTTGCTCTTCATCAGATATTCAATACTTGAGTGCCTTTGCCTAATGATCTTCTCCTCCTTTTATAGTCTTAGGCCTTTACTCAATACCATGGACCAAAACCACTTAGGACCAATCCCTTGGACCAAATACCTCGAGCCATATATCTGGACCAATACCATGGATCAAAATACCATGGACCGAAATAACCATGGACCAAATAGCTTGGACCAAAAATTAGTTTCCAAGATATCGCGCCTTTCATTCTATGAAAGTGCATGTGTACGTATACGCTTATTTTGGTCTCTTAACCCGCATGTATACACTACTTTTTCAAGGTGAGCCTGTGTATACTTGTCTTTCCTCATTCTGTGAAGTTTGATCTGTAACTCTGTGTTGTTGACTTGCTGAACTGTGATTTGTCATCTGAGTGAGTTTCCATCAAGGATAACACCTGTGTCATAGTGCCAAATCTGTGTCATAATGCCAACAATTCTCCCCCTTTGGACTTGATGGCAACCCCAAGTCACTTCTCCCCCTTTCATCAAGGGCAAAGGGTTATGCTCCCCACTGAGTAGATTTGAATCTCTCTGATATGCTAAAGTGTGTTGATTGAGCTCATGATCGAGTCCATGCTCCCCCTGAATATAAGCACGGTCTGCAAAAAGATGTTCTAAAGAAAAACATGACTCTATACCTACACCATAAATTGCCTTCCTATCACCAATGACTCATACATACATCCATCTCCTAACCATGTGGGGATATACCAATTTTGACTCATTCACCCAACCAAGTGGGGATATACCAATTGTTTATACATGTCAAAACAGAACATTACATCATCCATCCCATGCATAGTGGGGTAACAAAATAGGTCGTTTCGTGACCTTTACATTAAAAGATATACATGACATATATAACAGAGACCAAATTATCTTAAATAAGACCATGATAGTCATCAGCGACTATCAGCAGCATCTGTCAATCAGCATCCAGACTAGCAACCATGTTCTCCCTCTGAACCTATTCCACCTAAATCAAAAAACAACTATGTAAATATTTGTACCAAGATCTTCTAAGATAATGCCAACAATGCATTTTTTAGAAGTATATGCTTCCCTTGAACCTGTGCCAAATGATCACTGTCAGATCTGATCATTTCATATAGTAGAAGAGTTATCAAGGCATCATCATCAAACAAATTATGAGAGCCAACATATTTCCACATGTCATCCATAGACTGTAAATATCATTAAGCAAAGCAGATAATTCATTAACCATATCAGACCCCTTTCATCCTGAGTTGGCCCTTGCTTTTCCTCAAACCAACATATACGTGACTGTATCCACAGAAACTGGCGTATGTACGCGACTACGCTTCATGAATTTCGCATATAACCACCTTTCTCTGAAACAGATAAGTTTTAACAGTAGGATGATGCATCCACTACTCCCAGTTTCTGTCTGAGATATTCAAATGTCTCTCTGGGCAGTGATTTGGTGAATATATCAGCAACCTATTCTTTGGAGGGAACATACTCCAATTTGACCTTTTGTTCAAGCACTTGTTCATGTAGAAAATGATATTTGATGGGTATGTGCTTGGTCTTGGAATGCATGACTAGATTCTTTGAAATACTAATGGCACTTGTATTATCACATAGAATGGAGATGGGTGGAGTAGTTGTGATTTGAATGTCTTGCAATGTTTGCATAATCCAAAGGAGTTGTGTGCAGCAAGATGCAGCAACCACATATTCTGCTTTAGCTGTAGATAATGCAATTGAACTTTGTTTTTGATGAACCAAGACACTAAATCTGGAAACCATATAAAATGCACCACCACTAGTGCTTTTTCTGTCATCAATGCTTCCT